>LBLO01000399.1:0-27541 GCA_004354395.1 Chondrostereum purpureum | reverse complement strand
TGCAAAGTCACCGATTGCTGGGAAGATGGTATTTAACTGAGTCAGTTTGTGGCACATTTCCACGAAGATAGTCGCGTACCGCGTGTGGGGATTAGTGAGCCAAGGACACGATAGTTCAACAGAATTTGATCGTCCGTCATCATCAGCAAAAACAACCCATACCCACGTCCGCATGTATCGAGAAATGGTCGGTATGGGCGCATATGAGCTATCTGGGCCCNAGATGACAAACGGGCACATACGATGGACCTCAAATTTTCCAAGTGCAGATATACGTACATATGGGCCGGCATATGTGCGCATTTGGGCCGAGATATATGTGATCGTATCTACTCACGGATATCCACATTTAAATGATTACTACAGCTCTATATCTACCCTGTATATAGCTTATTCTCACTGTGATTGAGCAATAATGATGGTTTTATTTCAAATTTACACGACTTTATACATGATATACTATACAAGCAATGGGCAAACAGAACAGAAAGAAAATACCAGCGCTGCATCAACAAAGCAGGAGCAGAGGGTAGATGAGACATAGCAAGGGATCAACCACAAGGGTGTGCTAACGACAAGGTAAGCATTTCCTGTAAACATTTTGATGATGAGGAGACTCACCTGTGCGTTTACAGTCCCCGATAGATCGATGTCCACCGAACGGGTCACGGCCCATTCTGATAGCAATGGTGAGTCGTGATTTGAAGCAATCGGAAGGAAACCTACTCACCAGATATCCCACTCCCTAGTATTTCCTGCGCCGACACATACGAAGGAATGCACCCGAGGTTGGTGTGGTGGTTTAATCTCTTTTGGCGTCGTCCTTGTTGTGATCTGCTGTCTGCGGAATTTCCTTCTCCCCAAAAAGTATTAGAATGGTTATTAGCAATAATAAAACATGATTCAGATACCACTTAACCCCAAACTCCAGCACCCGACTTCAAACGACTCAATGTGGGCTCCGATATCCTAATCTGGTGTTGGACAGTTTCGAGTCCATTAGATCATAGAACTATACATTGGGGACGATGAAAGAAATCGCCACATAGAATATGCGTTTTAGATCCAGAAAATGCGCAAAGGTCGCGAATATGACGGACAGACGGGAAGGTGGTGGTGGTAGAAGGATAAGATGTTCAAGATGCTCAAAGCGCGGAGCCGGTCACATCCATCAGAAGTGCACATGACCGTGACACCCTCCTCCATCTGTTCAAGTCCGACAAAAGTCCGAAATAATTTTGTGGCGCTCGATTCTCTACAGCAACTCTACAATGTGCTTAAAATATTGTTTTTAGTAGGTAAAGCACTATATYATCCTGGCCCGGCTCACTTGTACTCATATTTGCCCATATGTAATCCGGGGCCCAAATCGCCCATATGTGCTTATTTGCTGGCACATATGTTAATTGACTTGCTCATGTGTAGATATCTTTTCACTGCCCATCCTCTATGTACATATATCTACACTCAAGAACCTCGTCGCCCATATGCACACGTTCGCTACGTGCACTTTTGCTGATGAAGCGTGCACGACTAGGCACGACTGCAGCAGCGACCTGTATAAGCTCAAGTTGTCACGACTATTTTGTATCATCTACCAGAGCTCTTATTGAACCTTTTGATGCTCATGGGTTCAGTGACCGTTTGATTGGTCTTGCCACTCCCTGTCAGTGTCAGTGTCCGGGCTAGACTCCTGCCACCTGTGTCCATCCAGTCACCGATTATAATGACCTTGGTGAGAGTCTTCTATCACGCTATGGTCACCTTCTAAAGAGTCAATCTCATCGATTTGTCCTTTTACGTTTGCGACAGGCTGAAACCCTTATCTTTATTCGTTGCGCCCCAACGTATATCATAGACAATTGAGCTAAGCTAGTTGCTTGATTCCGCAAGGCAAGCCTAAAAAGTACCTACGGTAAGAGCTATTCTCCGCTGCTCCACTAGAATCCACGCTCTAGTGCCTAGTCTTGTTGCTCGTTGTGAAGGGTAGCAAGTTTAATTTGAACACTCGTTATATTCCCCTCAGTTCCCATTCAACCTCGATCATAGACCACTTGGTTGATCAGAGGCCAATCTGAACGAGTAACGGCCACCAACTGCATTGGTTCGCATTGGAGGGAGTCGCATTCCAAGTCACTTTCCGTTATTCTCCATCCCACTTTATTTCTGGGCGCTGTTGTATCAGGATGCTCGGAACCCTACATCCTATGTGCCTTATAACAGCCACTTCCCATAATACAGCAGGGACTTTCTTCGATTTCTCCCATATGATGCACTCTCTGAACGTTCAGCTCCCTTCACATGCATGGTCCTCGGCCTTTGAGGAAGCTACTGCGGCAATAGATGTTTCACTCCCCTGCGAACGGCAGCTGGAGCTCCCCCTGGTTCTGTGAAAATAGACACAGGCAGGATAATCGATATCAGGATTCAGAGATCCCAAACGACGTATGGTACATAAGGTACAGTCAAGGACCCTAATAAACCTCTACTCTATCTCAAGACCTATCATTTTGTCATACCCATGCAGTCAGACCCTTCTGTCCCAGATGCTCATCTTGTCGACCAGACCTTCAACACGAACGACATTTTCTTTGGTCGTACAGTGGTTCCAGTCCCCGACCAAAATAAAAAGCTCAAAGTGGTGGNTCNAAAGGAAGAGGCNTGGGATGGAGACCGGGGACGAGGGTGAGGGCAGGTCGAGCCAGTGGCTTGGGTAATCAANCGCGGACGTCCGGTCCTCAGCGTAGAAGACCGAGGCGGGGTCGTAGTACGAGTCGGACGCGGTGTCGTAGTTCATCGAGAGCGCCGGCGGCGGTGGCGATGCAAACTCGTACGGCTTGACGTCGGTGTCCCAGGGAAAGGGCACTGCCGACGCTGCTGGCTCGTCCAGATCAAGGTCTCCGAAAAGCATCTGCTCAGCGTCAGAAGAAAGCGAAAAGGAATCGGGAAAGTTGAGAAAACTGTCAGGGTCAGAATACTGGCTACTGTTGTTGCTATTGCTCGACAGTCTCTGCTGGTGGTGACGGCTGAGAGTAGACATGGTGCTGGTTCGGGGGAAAGGACGGGGGATTCGCTGTCGGAGGAACGAGGCCTTATGAAGGATCGGACGAGAGAAGAGGGAGATAATGACTGCCATTCCCGGTCGCGTTCTGACTCGGTCACAGRCCTCTTTCAGATTCGGTTCCAAGATTCCGCTCAACTCACCAGATGGACGCGAATGGCGACCTGTCACTGTCACACTCTTCTGCTATTCATTTCCTTTTTGGGCCCCGCCTCTTTTTGGTCCGAGAGTTCTTCCAAAATGGATTCCGCCTTCAGATCCAGATTCGCTTCTGCTTCCGGAAGCTGCTGCCCAAACCTGCGGTCTCCCCTTCCGCGGACCTTTCTTCTCTGCATTCCAATCCAATGGGTCAGCATGAACACAAATATTATTCGTCCATCTACTCGTATTCTACGCTCCCTTCCAATATCGCAATGGAATCCCCTCCTCCTCCCAGCTTCCAGCCAATCAGACGAATCGGATGTTCGGAGTGTAGTACTTTGGGTTGTGGTATACACTCTTCCCCACCTGATAACTTCAGTCAGCCTTCCTTTCATATCACTCCAACTATCATCGGCGCCACTCACCTCCCAGCCGGTACATCTCGCATCACCTCCTTCTCTCTCTCCGTCACCTTCTCCTGGATCGAGTGCTGCATTCGGTCACTCTCTGCCAGCAACAGGGGAACCAAATGAATCCTCGACCATGTCTTCTCTCTTTTCAATTCCCTGTCAATTCCTTTTAGCAACTCTCTTTACGATCCACAACCCAACGGCCCGGCCGGTGCAAAGGAAGGTAGACCAGACCACCAAGATAGCACTCCCCCCCCTTTGCTCCTGATAAGCTTCCTCCTGGCCCTTCGATAACTCCCGCGGCCGGATCCTATGCCAGTTCCACCACGTTTGCCATCGAGCGGCCCCATCA
Source organism: Chondrostereum purpureum (assembly GCA_004354395.1). Lineage (NCBI taxonomy): Eukaryota > Fungi > Basidiomycota > Agaricomycetes > Agaricales > Cyphellaceae > Chondrostereum > Chondrostereum purpureum. The sequence goes on along the minus strand of LBLO01000399.1, from coordinate 23,577 downwards.
ACAAACACGTTCTTCGCCCAGCTGACCCTACAAACTCCCGTCTATGGTAGTTTGCATAGAAGCACGCTCCAAATACCACCACCAGCCAGGGGTCCGGTGGAATTAAGCCCTGACGAGGAACACATACCTCTGTTCAATGTTCCCCAAACAGAGTCGATAGAACCCAAAGGTGGTGATCGCTGCCACCCCTCCAAGAATCGCAAGAGCCCCGGGTCCTCGCACTGGAAGGTTTCTCTTGTACTGCACTTGCTCAAAANCCCCCTTCGGGGGCATGTCTCTATAGCACGCACCCGAAAGTCAGTGCATGTGTGAACAAAAACAAGTCAACCCAACACCTACTGTCGGTATGTTGTAGACACTGCAATAGATAGAACAGAACATGTCAAAGAGAACGAAAGAATGTATTCCGAGTCAATAAACACGCACTGCTGGTAGGTCAACTACGACGGCTTCTTCAAACGATCAATGGTGACAGTCGGAAGAAAGTGTATGAACGAGTCACGTGCATCAATCTTCCCAAGCCCAAAATGGGTAAGCGGGCTGCGGTGATTATCCCATCTCCTGAACACGGCAACGAGTCACTGGCTTGCACTCGTTTCTTGTCTTGTTCGCAAGGTGTAGTGATGGGTGAGTGAAAATAGCAGGGCAATTCATTTTCCCTTGATAGTATGATACCGATAGTAGGGTATTTGTAAGCGGATGAGAGGATATCTGGAATTGATGAAATTCCAAACCCCTGATATGACGATGTGTCTTATTTCTTGTTCACAGCCCAAATCCGGCGTGGGAGATAGCTGTGAACGTGCATATATATTCTATGAAGAGATTGCTGTCGGAAAAATCAGAAAAATGATCAGAGTAAGCTAGACGAGCTGATTGCACTATGTAAAAATAATAATTCCGAGCCCAAGTTGGCTGGAGACGTCGGAAGGAGGAGGAGATCAAATTTTTGCTTAGGATGAGTTTTATCCAAAACGGGTATGGAGCGTGTGGACGGTAACCCAATTTGGTCCTGACCGCTTTATGGAACGACCGCAAATAGCGCCCATCAAACCACTCCCCTTGCCACCTGTCCCTGCCCTCCACCCAAGTTTGCGATGGCGAATCCTTCTCCGGGGCCCTCGCATCCACCTCAACAACAACCTGCACAGGGGGCTCGTATACAAAAATCCAAGCCATATTCTGTTGTTGGAATCACGGCTGGGGCAGAAGATGTGAAGTATCATGCGAAATACAAGGAACTCAAAAGAAAGGTGAAGGAGATTGAAGGCGTGCGTTTTCTTTTCTTGCTTTCGACGCGAATGTTACGCACGTTGCTCAACTTGGTTGGAACATCGTTTAGGACAATGACAAACTGCATATCAAAGTTCTGCAGGCGAAACGGAATATTCAAAGGATGCAGCTGGAGCGGTCGTGAGTTTCGTTTCGCCAGTGGACTCTTTTCCTGTTGTTTCTCAATTGATTTTATATTGTTCTATTCCGATAGGTTGCTCTATGAGCGGCTGAAGGCGATACCCCCATCTCCCGAATTGAGGGCTCGACAAGGATTGCCACCGCTTCCGGCTGGAGGTGGGCCAGGACCTGCACTTGCTCCAGTGGGAACACCGATTCTCCTGCCTGGCACTCACCACCAGCCTCAGCCCCAAGTTCAGCCCCATCCCCATACTCATCATCGTGAGACTCGCTATTCTAGGGAATCACCGCCACCACAGGAACGCGGCCCAGAGTATCACARCCGTACCCACCCACCACCAGGGGATGTGCGAGGGCCAGGAGGGTCGACCCTCTACGATTCACTTCTCAATCTCGGTCCACCACACCTTCCCCAGCAGCAGCCTCAGAGGGTCATCCATAGACGGCCATCTGAAAGCGCAGGGGGAGGGGTACCTCGTCAGATTCCAACCCTTCCTCCTATCGAACAGTCCCGAAGTCTCTCCAACCATCCCCAACCTGCCAATAGCCCTACTATTCATCATCAACAACAGCACCATACTTCTCCCCGTAGCCANTCGTCGCTCCCAATCCTCCTCTTCTCGCCCCAGGTCGCACCACCAAACCCCTCTGACTTATCATCCTGCTGCCACTCAACCCCAGCCATATCCAGAGAGCTTCACACCTGTCTATCACCACCATGGTCCTGACCGTGACCGTGAACGTGAACGCCCCCGCGTAGACCTTCCTGGCCCACATCCTCCTCACCAGGCTCCAATGGCTTCTCTCTCCCCACGGCTTCGGCAGGATGATAGATCCACGGGGCGCATCCATAACCACCAGCGCCTCGGTCCGGGTACGTACATTAATCGGGAGGAAAACCTTGACTACGAGCATGAGCATAACCTTGAGCGCGAAAGAGAGCTCGGGTGGCAGCGCGAGCGGGAGAACTATCTCGGTAGCCGCAACAGAGAACTAGAGCGGGAGAGGGAGCGTGGGAGGGACGGCAGGGACATTCATATTCCAGCCCACGCTCATTCACCTCCATTCGTCCAGCGTCCCCGCCCGCAATTGGATTACCCAGAACACTCCCATATGTCTTCCAGGATGCGGGACGACTCCGCATTTTATCATGATACCCCAGGGGGCGGGGCCTCTTCTTACAAACCTATGCTTTCTCGTTCTGGATCCCCTGGCTCCGGTTCGACTGGGGGAGATGAAAGACTGTCGCGTTCCGAGTCTGGTAGTGGCCCCTCCTCGTACTATGAGGTTCCAGAGCGGAGATCGTACAGACTCCGACCCGTTACTCAAGCACCGGACGAGATGGATTTCGTTCGTGAAGACGCACGATCTCGATCTCGTGATCGAGGAGGGGGAGGAGGCGGCGGGGGAAGCCGCAGTAGCGTATATCCTCCACCCCCTCTAGACAGGCGAGGTTCGATGGAGTCGAGAAAGAGAAATCGGCATGATATGGAAGTAGATGAAGAAGGTCCTGGACCATCCTCAAGGATTTACGCCGGTGGGCATTTGCCTGAAGATAGAGCACCACCCAACAAACGATATCGAGATGCTCCGCACCGGGGTGTAGAAGAAGACGAACGAACAGGAAATTGAGGCCCCGTCGGCGGGGCTCTTTGTTACCGTACCGAACCTCTTAAGAGTTATATCATTGTTTCTTCACATCCGCCTCCTTCCTTTCCCTCACGGGATCTATCTCGTCGCTTTGAACTCTACCTACTTCACGATTATGCCACGAAAAGTATATGTATCAATGTATGTGTCGTCCGATTGTAAAAGTACTCGGCAGTTATCGATCGTTCCAATTTCTCTTCTCTTGCACTAAATCTCTTGTGTCGTGCAACCACTGCGATGGTTTGCTCACTGGCCACAGCTAGAGGTCTGGTGATAGTATATGTTGCAGAATCGGCTCGATCCTTTCTTACCAAGTGAACCTCCGAAGACAACGCTGCTGATTGATTGTAAGCCCTTCCACATTCTGGGCTTTCATGGTCCTCCGAGCACGAGGAACGTGATATGGAGTCTGCACAAGGCACGATCGTGGATGTGGCGCAAGCAGCTAGCATCCAACGAAGTGTACGGAACCTGAACTATTATAGCGACTACCAAAAGGATACATCATCGAAGGGAAATACACCGAAAGGACAAAAAGAAGGAGTGAAACTAGTAGGGTGATAGATATACAGTCCCAAAACAGATCGTATGAAACCGCGTAGGCCGCATGATAACTACATTCTACGCATGAAATTCGAAATAGGTAGGCAGAAAGGTGCGGTGCAGGGAAGTACGGACCGAGGGAACAACTTTAAGTGATATCACGGTCATCACAAAGCTGCCGATCTCAAAGCTATCGCCATTAGCTAGATTATGGCCGACGTAACTTCCCCATTCCTTTCTAGGTTGTCCCAGTTGACGGTCGAGCGCTCTACAGACTCCGGGAAAAGCGTACTGTTAGCTGAAACGGAAGCGCTCGAGTGGGTTGTGGCTGATACGGGTGCTCCGAATAGTTTGAAGACTAGAGATTGATCAGCCNAGTAATCATGCAGAGTCTGAGGATCGGAAAAATCAAGGTCATAATCTTGGCTGTAACGCGCGTTGGCCATAGTCCAGCACTGCGAGCGAATGGTGATCTCGGCCAGCACTTCCTCGGAATAATCTGCCCAGGGAGACATGGAATCGAGAAAGTAGTCCATAATAGACACTTTTCTTCCTAGACGACTCTTCTCTTCCTCGACTGATTGGCGTACTTTTGAAAGTATATCTCTATGGCCATCTGAAACAGCTAGACGCCTCCGTTTCGGGATTGGAGAATCYGTGGCCGGGGGTGTGGCACCATCTGAAGAGACAATCCGCGGCGGTGAAACAAGCTTCGACCTGCGGCGTTTCACGCGAGGAAGCTTAGTAGTACCATCTGGCTGTGTTTTCTTAGACTTGGGCGTGACTTTGGTTCGTGACTGTGCGCGTCTTGAAGTCGGAACAGTCTTCTTAATAGGATCCGGTGCAGCGGAATCTGGGTTCTGCGAGATGGATAGGAGTGATAACGAGGATGGGGTGTGTGGGGTGTGGCGACTGCGAGACACTGATGCTGGCTCCGACTCGTGTCTTCTGTGAGGCGATACTTGGGCTTCTACAGTTAAAGATCGTGAATTTGCCGTAAGACGCGAGCTACATCTGATAGGTGTCCCTTGTGCTGCTGGAGATCCGCTGCACAAGAAGCTGTAAGCATAGGATTTAAATAATTGATTGGTGCGGTAAACGCTCACTTTCTGGTGCCCGATTCAACTTCGTTTCCGGAACTGTCTGAACCAAGAAGGAAGCGAATGTCCATTCCAACGGAGAAGAAAAAGGCGGGATAGGCTGAGAGAGTGAGAGAGTAGACGTTTGTGGTTGCAGAATAAACCTAGTCCGCCGAGGGTTTCGCCCCTTCTGTCTCAAACTGACCGTGGGGATTCCGCATGTTTTAGGACAATACATTCACTCCTAATCCCAGGACGGCTTAAGAACCTCGAGGCACTACACTCATATTACTGAAGCGCAGCAAAGATAAGCGCCTACACACAGATTCCCAAAATTTATTTCCTTACCAACCCCAAACTCTGTTTCTCGATTTATGGTTCAATGAAAAATCAACGGCGGTGAACGGGGATGTTCTGTTTACCCATGTTGCGCTGCAAGATGAATAAGAGGCTTGACGGCGTTTATTACTTTTCATTTTGGGCGAACAATGGAGAAGCCCGGTCAATTAGAGTCATGCAATAGCTGATATCTTGTGCTCCTTGGACTGTGTCAATTTGCGTTGTGTGACAGACGGAAAGAATGATAGATGCTTACATCTGTTCTACTTGCGGACCAATTTTGCAATGCAACAAGAACTTTAATGACGGAGAGGAAATACTCGTATCAATCGTCGTTGAAGGGAGGGGTTCATACCTGTAGGACCACGGCCGCTCGACGACGTCAGTCAGGCGAGGGAAGCAGCTACCGTGCCATGGGGGTAAACCGAAGAAGATCGCTGAAAAGCAAGGTCACTACGACGACTCGCCGCCAATCGTTCCTATCCAAATTTCAAGGCGCATATACCTATTGGCTGGCGCACTCGAACCTCAGGTTATCATGCAAAGACTTACCCGGCACTCCCATGTCAGGTAAAAGACATACAAATTCATGTATTTCCGTGCGTTCAGACCATCGGCGATCTTCAATTCACGTTGATCGAGTCCATAACTTAGGTTCTCCGACTCAATATCGTATTTTCTGCCAGAAGTGTGTGTATACATTGCAACCAGAACTACGCACTGCTCTCGCGTCATGATCTGCACTACAACGTTACCGGTATACGTGCTCAGCTGAGGAATGAAGAGAGTCAAACTAGAGGGATCAACGAATTGGAAGCAAAATACGCACAGTACAAGTTGGCTGCGATCTCAGCTTCTGCCCTGTCTCCATTCGCAAGCAGCTTCTCCTTGTTGTACATTAGCTCCTCGCGGGTTTCCGTAGAGAATTCTTGGTTCTGAGTCTCCACAATAGCATCGACGGGGCAAGCCTCCTGGCAGAATCCACAGTAGATGCATTTGGTCATGTCAATGTCTGTAAGAGCCCCAGTCAGCCGGGTCCGAAAGCGATTAAGGGTTGTAATGAAGAAGATATGAAGAATTTTCCGAGGAAACATTTGCAGCTGTCGAGTCAAGTGCGGAGGAATGGCGACGGAAATTCATCAGAAATCTGTTCAGACACGTACCGTATTTAGTGGTTCTCCTGGATCCGTCCATACGCGTCTCGCTCTCGATGGTAATAGCCTGGGCTGGACAGATTGCCTCACAGAGTTTGCAAGCTATAAAGAAAGTTCAAGAGATGAAGAATGGAGTTGGAATGGAAGAGGGCACCCACCGATACATCGCTCTTCTCCACTAGGGTACCTTCTTAGCGCGTGCTCTCCTCTGAACCGTGGTGAAAGAGGACCTTTTTCGAAAGGGTACATGATGGTATACGGTGGCCGGAAGATGTTTTCAATGACAAGCCAAAAGCCTGCGGAGAGATTAGGTTTTGTAGTCAGTATGCAGAAACTTTAAAAACACAAGAAGACGCACCGCGGAGAATTTCCGTGATGAAAAAGTAATGGACAGCTTTGTTGAGAGCACTCGGACCACCCTTGTATGGGTCAACGTCCAGCTCCTGTTGCTGCTGTTCTGGACGATGCTGGGTAATTGGGGAAGAATGGTGCTCGTGGCTTGCACATTTGGAAGTGGAATGGTGGAAATGGTTGGGAACAGTTCGTTGAGGAGCCCGTTGGACGGCTGAAGTCGCAATTAATCGACGCGCAAGGCCAGCAGCGCCATTCGGGGCACGTGAAGAGAGAATACGAAGGTTTGCCGCAATGGGCGAATAGATAAGACGGTGTCGGGCGAGAGACATGGTCTGTCGCCGCTGGCTGAGATGATGAGCAGTGAGAAGTTCAAAATTCCGCCTCGGTCTGCCACGGATGAGCCCCCGGCCAATCGGATACCCACAATTAACGCGGACCAATGCTTATGCAAGGAATGTCGCGGTTAAGGTTAGGGTCGAGCTCAAGTATACCATACACTGACAACCAGTTTCTCTCTTGGTGGTTCGGGTTTGATACACTTCAATGAGGAGTTTCCACATTGGCAACAGTACAGTAAATAACAAGTGGAGGATAACACAAATATGCAGGAAAGGAAACAAAAGATAAATCTGTATCCTAGTAGTTGACCGTCCAGAGGCCAACGAAATGAACATCAGCAGCATCAATGCTCTATAAGAACTGTGGCTACTGGAAGTGTGCATCAAGCGACTCGAAATAAAGAGAAAGTCGAGGCTCGTGGCCTCGAGACTTGAATAATCGGACAGATACAAATTTGGATTGTGCGATGYGGGGGACATGATGGAGTTTACACTTGGACATTGTCACTGTGAAGAGCCGTTAGCCAAAAACCATTGAGAAGCATCAGGGTCAATTTACAGAACTGCGCCCGCTACATTTCCGGGGGGAGAGTAAAAACACACGGCAAATCTAGCAGATTCGCCTGTCCCGAGCATATTGCCGCAAGTAGTGATGGAGCAGCCCAGCTCTGTGGTGGATTTCCATACAACCTGGGTGAAGTGATTCATCACAGGATTCTCCAGGCTGAATTCGTCTGGAGCAAGGATTGAAGTCAATGTCACTGGCTGGTGATCGTGGCCCAACACTTACCTTGGTCGGCGACAAAGGCGTTCACAGCGTCTTCGATGGACATTCCACCCGTGGCGCTGATCATAAGTTCGCCATAGGGCTGTTCACTCAGTGTGTTCCGGGTGTAATCTAATACACATCCTTCTGACCACTCTTCGGCCATACTGGCAAGATTGGTAGACCAGGAAAGGTCGGCAGCACCATGTTGTTGGCGGATGGTGTTATGATAAGACAGAAACGCTGCCTGTCGTGCAGCTACATTGTGTGTCTGTCTGGAGTCGTGACGGCTTGGTTCAAACCTGGCGAACGCGAAGGAAACCAGGGAAGCAAAAATGATGAACAAGATCGGGGACATCTCTAGAGGGAATGTGAGGATAAATGAATGTCGGTCTGGAATCTCTAGAGTGAACTAGGGAGAAAGGACGAGGGGAGACGAAAGGAATGAAATNATGATCAAGGCCGAAGTTGAGAAAAGTGCTTGTTAAAAAGTCCCAGCCTCATTAGGGAATGACCTACTGCATCGCCATGAGAACACGCATGCTTCCGACCGGAACATCAAATCCTCCCAGACACGATCATGTTCATCCTACATGCAGACTCACAGAACTCCCTGACCATCCCCTAGAACTTTAATACTCGAGCATAGAGTGCTCAGAATACTGAACCAGGATGGTTAATTTCGATGCCATGGGAATCTATAAAAAATTCTGTTGCGCAAACTCATCCAAATCGGTAAGTCCAGGGAGACTCACGTGTTGTTCCTGATCAGAGAGGCTCGGAATGGTCATTTCAATTTATGCGTCACACAATTTCGGCTTCAAGAAACGACTTTGACTCTAGGAGATAATATTAAATGCGGGGCCACTGCTCTGACCTACAAGAAGATAGCAAGCTAGGTCCAGGAGTCGCCAACCAAGCCTCAATATTGCCACACTAACCAGGAGGATGGGTCTGAATGAATCCGCGGATCAGGAACAAAAATTGGAGAGATTGTGACGTCAATCTACCCTAATCTACCCCGCATATACCAGGTTAGTTTTCGCTGGTTCTCGTCCTCTGTTTCCAACGACGATGGCGACAAGATTGATCAACTCTCTCGCTAAAATACTGTGCATGCGACAGTGGTGCAACTTTGGTGATCTATGTAAATAATGGCGGTATTACTTTCCGAGTAGACCGACCTCCAATACTCAATCTTGTTCAGACCCCAAATCTGTTGGTGAGCTAGTAGGCCGTCTTTTGCTTTTCAAGTCAATGCTCGAAAAACAAAGCCGTTCAAACCAAATCACCTGGACAATTGCCCTAATAGATAGCTAATCGTACGTTCATGATGCTATGGAAAACACTACCACCTCATGACGACCTCTATATTTTGCATGTCAGAGGAGTCGTTATAGAACTCTTTCAGAGTGATCGCAATCTTCAAGTAGAAACAAAACCATTTTCTTACAAAACAAGAGTAAAATACAGGGCGAGACAAAAGTAGACCAGCACATCAGCTATTAACAATTCCGGTACCCACTTCGAGCAGCCTCCATAGCCTGTTCCAACGTCATTGTCCTAGGCGTGTAAATTCTATTCTCGGGCACGACAGACCCCACCGAAAGCTCAGCCCCCTCTGAGCTGCTGCTGGAGCCATTGAGTGCAGAGTGAGAGCCCAAAGGCGCCGTTTCCCATTTCGGTGCGGCACCGAAGACGTCGCTCGGGATCGATGTATCGAAAATGGCAGGTTTCACAGGGCTCCTAGCATCTCCAAAAGGAGGGCGAGTCGAATTCGGAGAAGCGCTCTTCAGTGCATTGAAGAAGAGCTCCGACTGGCTTCCTAGTTTCGGTAACCCAACGTTGGCACCGTCATTGAAGGGCGAGTTGTTTGATACTCTAGTGTTCGGTGAGCGGAATCCAATATCACGGAACGAGGCGCTATCCCTAGAGCTGGGTCGCGAACTTGGGGAGCTGCTAGGGCTATTATTCTCGTCCAGTTTCAGCAGACTGTCGCGTGCGGGGGTCAGATTCCGCCCAAGTGATCTAGAGGAGGGCCGTGATTGTTTGTAAATGCCCATCTTCCTTGGCGTGTATGTCTGGCGAGATTGTGTGCTTGCGGTCGGTGCGTTTGCCTTGGAAAAATTGTCGCCTTGTTCTTGCTCGAGCTGAGAGTGATTCTTCGGAGATCCCTCCAGCGACGCAGTAAAAGCACTAATACGAATTGGAGAGTTACCTGAAGAGCAACGTCGTCGGCGTTTTGCGCTTTGCAGATGGTCGCTCATAACTTCAGGTGTGGATGGTCGCTTGCTAGCAGANGAGGTGCTACGAGACATCGCAGTTTGCTGAAGGGATTGCTCGTTCAGAAAATCTACGCGGTGAGGAGCGCGATGGAATTGAGATTCTGTATCAAGCCAATTCGAGGGGAGGGAGAGCGCAAGTGATGATTTGGTTGGCGCTGAAGCCCAGATATCACCAGAGGGCTGCTGTACACTAAGAGTAGGAGGATGGGGCCGAATAACTGACGCTTGATGTTGAGTGGCGACAGTGTCCAGAAATGGGTCCGAGTATGCGCCCGAGGACCGAACAAGCGTGGTCCTAGTCTGCTCAAATTTTAGGAGCGTATGGGGTCCGGTGCGGTGGTTATCTACCCACTCGGAGGTACGAGCACTTTGTGCTGGATATTCCAATCGCGGGGTGGCTTCGACAAGGGGTGAGGCCATGAGCACGTCTTTGATCTCTAGCCCATCCCCATCTTGTAAATTTCCACGTCCATTCATGTTCACGTCTTCTCCTCGACCTTGCCTGTGTCGGCCATGTAATGATTGTCCAGCTTTTGCAGGTAACGAATCGTTGTGCTCGAGGTAGCCTCTACCCCCGGCTGGTGTCTTTTTATAGTTGCTATCATCGCAAGACCCCTCGCACTGAGTCAGCAGTGGTTGACTGAGAAGCTTGGAAGCCATCTCTGGGTGGGCTATCGCGAGCTGGAGTCCAGTTAGAACTTCACGGTCAGAACGAACGAAATGTTGCACTTGCATTGGTCGCATCTGCGTACGTAGCGACCTGAATCGGCTTCGAGGTCTCTGTCGACGATTCCTTCTTCCCAGAAACCTAAACAGAAGGTTAAGAAATGTTTTTTGACACGAATGTGGCATCAACACACTTGCGGATTTGTGTGGGACACTTTGCGTGTGTTGCGATTGGAAATGGGCTTGACGGATTTTTTTCTACTGGTCGGGGATACACTGGGCAACCGATGTGGCTCGGATTGAGGGCTCTGCGAACAAAGGAGGGGTTGATTCAGAATCAACGATGCGATTTCTGGATTTTTGTTGGCAGCCTATACATATGAAGCCAACATGAAGCAGAATAACCAGAACAAACTTAGAAAAGGGCGTACATCCATTGCGTCTGCGTAGTTGGTGAATCGAGGGATATCTATTCTATTAGGTGTGGACATGTTTGGAGAGGCCATGGGAAAATCACAGATTTCATTTTCTGGAAGGATAGATTTAGAATTCGTAGAATGTGCTGAAGTCGCGTCAGCATTGTTGTAAGATGAGTACAATAACTTACGAGGGCCTTGAAAGCCGGTCGAGTTGTTCCCGGGCGTTTTGGTTGATCCTAAGACGATTCCAGACATAGACGTTGCTAGTGTTTGCTACCATGGGGCATTTGTCAAACATACGTGGGTGGAGTAGATGAAGACCTGAGCTCACTACATCGGGTTGTTCATTGCGAGAAAAGCGAGAGCCGCCACGTTTCGTCGAGGGGAAACGGGTGAACATTGTGGTCAGAGCAAAGAGCAATGTGTTCTACACACCATTAAGGAGCAGGCAGGATCTTTTGGGGGAAATCAAGCTTACCTGTATATCTTTTATTGGTCTCTGCTTACCGTTTGCCGACTATGGAAGGACGGTCGCGTATGGACGTTGTGTTAAGTGAGGTAGCGCAAAAGACGACTAGAACGTAGTAGAAAACAAGCGAGGAAAGAAAAGCCGATGTACTGACGGCGAAAGGTACCCTGGCGTGGTCGAAGAAAACTTAGAAGCTCGAGATGGACGTTGGCCGAAGAGAAGGTGGCAATCGGTTCAGATTGAAACTGGCACCGTGTGACATAAATGGGTCGCAATCGAACAGTTCCCAATGACGGCTTCTCCTTAGTATCACGTCCAGTCCTTTGGAAAATTTGAAGACTGGCAGCTTGTTGAGTGAATACTTGAATGCGTCGCTGATATTATGCCACCTGAGTACATAGATGCTTCTTTGGTCCTTTCAACAAAAGAGTCGCGATCATCATATTCAAGGTACCTTTCCAGGCATGCCAAAGCAGTTGAGAGAAAGCAGGCCAGGTATAAGTGCCAGATCCTATATGCAGCCAATGCAAAGCAACACCCTTGGATGTACCCTACATTGCCCGAATCGGTAATCAACGCCGAGGCCTGGATCATGATGTTCGCGTAGGCAGAACTGAGGCGGTGGGTATTGATCGTTTCGACCACCTCCATCTTTCGTTTTTTCATCTTTCCAAAGGTCCAACTAGCCAGGCAGCGCCTGCGAAATACACTTCTTAACTTCGTTATCATATTCTTACAATGGGTGAACAAGCTGATGGCTCTCCTGTATTCGACAGCTTGGATATAGACCTTGTAGTGAAAGTCCTTGCTCATACTGCATTCAGTACGTTCTTTGGGCAATATTCATAGTCAGAAATCTTACGTTCTTGTCAGGCCCGTTCTTCTTATTCTTCATTCCCGTATTTTACATCTTCCAAGGGGTGGAATACACCAACCCCATCATTACCATCTCCGCTGCGTACTACGCTTTGGTTTCACTCTTTTGTAGGTCCTATTCTCTTGACTGGACTGCAGTCTTCGCATCTAACTATCATATTTCATACATAGGGTTCATTCAGTGGTACTCCCGGTTGTACAGAAACCAAGGAAGTCTCCTGTTTAGACCCCCTCGGTTTGATTGGGGAGAGCAGATCGTCGTTATTACAGGAGGTATGGGATACAGCTGTTCAAAGCTAGTATCATCCTAAACCTCTCCTAGGCTCTTCCGGACTTGGGGAACTCTTAGCCAATACACTGGCTGTGAGAAATGTGACCGTAGCAGTACTAGATGTCAAGCCAATCGAAACCGAGAATTGTACGTGGCCTCTGGTGTTGTTCAAGTATATACTGAGTGATGTGATTCATGCAGATAACATCACATACTACAAGTGTGATGTGTCAAAATGGGAAGAAGTCGAGGCTGTCTCTAAAACAATCATCAAGGAGGTACGCCCCCTAATACTCTACGAAGATCTTCGTAAGTGTAACCTACTCTTCAGCTCGGTCCACCAACAGTGATAGTCAACAATGCTGGCGTTGTGCAAGGGAAGCTCATGTTGGACCTTAGTCCTGAAGATGTTCAACAGTAAGCTGGGATTGTTGATACATATTTCTCAATATCTCACCCATTGACAAGAACCTTCAACGTGAATACGCTCTCGCACTTCTGGACCATAAAGGCGTTCCTCCCTGGCATGCTCAAGGCCGGCGCTGGACACATTGTAAGCGACATGCTTATCATGGTAGATTACGCTAACTCATTCTTAACTCATTCTCACAGGTCACCATGTCTTCTGTGATGGGATATGTTGGGAGTGCGCAAATGAGTATGATATTTTACCAATCATATATTTTCTTCTTCTCATGTATCCTTAGCGGACTACTGTGCATCCAAGGCCGCGTTGAATTCCCTTCATGAATCACTGCGTTATGAACTTGATAATCGGTGAGGGCAGAGTGATATATTCCAGTTTCTAGGCACTGACGTTTTACCAGCTACAAATGTCCAGGAATTCGAACGACTCTGATCACTCCTGGCCACGTCTTAACACCGCTCTTTTCGAACGTCACTCTTTCCGAGTCGATTTTCCGCAAATTCTTCGTTCCCTCTGTGGTCCCCGTCGCTATAGTTAAGAAGATCATTGCTGCTCTCGACGACCAACACTCGCAAACTATCTCCTTGCCCTTCTACACACATTTCGCTCCCTATCTTCAACTCACACCAAGTTTCATCAGAGACTTTGCTCAATGGGTTCGTCGCGCCTTTTTCCTCTTTCCTTGCTCTATTCTGACTATCTTCAAGCTTTCTGGAGCTGACCATGCGATGAAAAACTTTGTCAAAGTCTCAGGACGGAGACCTGACGAAGAGGAAAAGAAGTAGATGATACTTGCTTTTGCTGGAGGATCGCTATCTACTGGATTTACCAATGTAATAGGAACGTTGATAGAAGTGTTAAAGTCTCTTGTTGTAATCGCCATCTCGGAGTCGTTGCTATCTGAGCCTTACGGTTGGACAATTGTGGCGAAACCGGTAGGGTGCCTAATTAGTTACATAAGCTTGATCCTCTTTATAAAGGACTGTCATCCTATTGTCCCTCCCACCGTCCATCTCAACCACCTACACTCACCCAAACGACATCCTCAGAACAGAAAATATAGAATCTCTTGCAATGGCTGACAAGATGGATGTGGATCCTCCAGAGAGTAGCACGAAGAAAGTGAAGACCGAGCCTGGCACTGAGAAGGGAGGGAAGCAGAGATTCGAAGTTAAGAAAGTTCGTGTGTTTGTGTTTAGAACCTCTCCCAGAAAATGGCATTAAACCTCCTTATCTTAACCCTCAGTGGAACGCTGTCTCTCTCTGGGCATGGGGTGAGGGCCGCGCCAGCGCTAATACTTGGTTAACGGATAAGCTGTGGCATCTAACTATTCTTTTCATCGATGATCCACAGACATCGTCGTAGATAACTGCGCTATCTGCAGAAACCATATCATGGATCTTTGTGCGTACTGGGCTCTCTTTGACTATTCGATTTCGTTAAACCGCGTGTTATATTGCAGGCATTGACTGTCAGGCTAACCAAGTCTCGTCGACTAGTGAGGAGTGCAATGCCGCTTGGGGAATCTGCAACGTAAGTATTGTGGCCCATCCACTCCAATTGTACTTGAACATCCATATCCAGCATGCATTCCACTTCCATTGCATTTCGCGATGGCTCAAGACTAGGAACGTTTGTCCTTTGGATAACAGGGAATGGGAATTGCAGAAGTATGTTGTTCTCTTCGCTAGGCTTGTCCTTTTTGACCAGTTGCTTTAGGTATGGCCGTTAAATTTCGACAGGAAATACCAGCCACGCTGCTTTCCCGCCCATCGTATCATATTGTTACTGTTAGTGTTGCTTGTTTTCCCTTGCCATGTTATCAAATTCCATACAAATCAATGTACAATGTTGTCCAGCTATTCAGGAGCCCTCGCTCGAGTCAATTCGTAGCAGAAATTCCCTGGAACATTGCCGTTTCACGGCAGCTGATATGTAGGTAGCATTCAAGTGTACTCTTCCAAATGATATAAGAAGAGTTACCAGCAATCAGGCTCCCAACACATCCCTTCTTTTTCCTTCTTAATACTGCGTAAGACGATAACTTACTGGTTGGTAGTCGTGTCACTGCAGAAGCTCTTCGAGTTTTATCACACGGGGAGAATCATGCCCGTTTCCCCCCTCTTGTTTCTGTATTACTGTACTATCACGTCCTTCGACGGCGAGATTGACGCCGTCTGTAGTTCGCAGGTGGTCTGACCATATTGTATTCACCCTCGAACTTGACTCGAAAGATACCTATTGGAGGAAAGCGTTGCAGATGCAGTTGCAAAACCAGATTGATACAGAGGGAATAATAACTCGGTCGTTGATTAAGGAGTGTAGTAGGTAGGTAGGTAGGTATTGTTGGTTTTCAATGGCTACATGGGACATGATATTTGATAGTAAATGTGGTAGTAGATACAGCGCGGCGAAGAACCGAAAGTCCGAGGAAATTACAAGCTGTAGATTAGAATTAGATAGGGTTAGCGATAGAAATGCCCGATGTATGTATAATAAACGAATGTCTCATGGAAGAGTCCCAAGGTCCTGACCTGGAAAAAAGAATGATAACAGCTCAATGCAAGAAAATGGGGTCAATACCCTCGCCAGCCCAAGATGTGTGTTCCACACCAGTAAATCCGGCTTGATAACAGGGTGATGGTACTGGGCCAGGGCCGCCCAAGTTAAAATCGCTGTCACCAGTAAACCATTGATCCAAGCAGTATGCTGCCTGAAGCTCGGCAACAGTAGNCGGATAGCCAGTATTGTTACTGATCGAAGGGGATGGGGACGGGGACGAGGAACTTGCGGTTGAGTATGTCAAAGAAGGGGGCGAATCAATCGTATACATCGTGTAGTTTGCAGCCGGCGCAAAGGCGTCAAATGACACCGGTTGGTGGTCGAAATCGCGATACTCATGTTGATAAAGTGGCAACTGTGTTTGAGACACTGGCTCATTAAAGGACACGTCGAAATCTGATGTGACGGTCGTTGGTGTTGTGCATATTTGAGAAGTAGCATACGTACATTGAGGCAGAGAAGGCGTCTGGATGGAAGTCACTGGAACCTCAATGGGAACAGACGTCCCTCGGCTGCGACTTTTCTTCGCAAACTTGACAGCTGATCCCGTACGCTTGCTAGGACGACATTCTTGCAGAAAAACGGCATCAGGAATAATGTCATGGGTATTCTTCATATGCTTGACGAATTCCGCTTTGCGTTTTGTCCTTTAAGACCGGTCAGCAAGTCACGAGAATTGATTGAAGAATATTGGTACCTTTTGCAGCAATGAGGGCATCTGAAAGGCTCAGGACAAGCGTGTATTTCTTTGAAATGCCTGGTGCAAGAGGAGGGATCTCCGAAAGACTTTGTGCATCCTGGCGCTCTGCAGTGAAAGGGCTTGGAGCCGGTGCTAGAGATTAAAGGATTAGAATACCGGTTCTAGCGATGGAACATAAGTTGAGATGCCTACTGCGTGTTCATGTGCGTTTTCAAGGCATTTCGCTGATTGAAGCTTCGAGTACATCCTTCAACACGGCAGATAAAGGGTCTGCGATTTGTTGGTCAGTTCCAAGCATCAGCAATATCGTATTCAAAAGCCTCACTTCTCTCCAGAAGAATGGGTCAGCAAATGGCGACTTTGCTCAGCTTTACGAAAGAATGCCTGGGAACAAAGTTGGCATTTCCACTGTAAATCAGTTAAACAAAGCAGAAGGATAGAAAATACAGCGACATACGATGCGTTCTGAGTCGTCGCGAGTCGTTCGAGTCATAATAAACGTAGATAGATTCGAGTAGTAGAGGTATACAGTGGCGAAGACCTGCGACGCCAAGGTGGGGTGGAGGAAGATAAAACGAGAGACGAGAGACGAGATCAAACAGACGAAAAACCTTCTGCTTTTAAGGCTGGCGAGCTTTATAGTCCCGAAAGAGGATCTTTGTCGCAAAGAAGTCAGCGGGAGGCTAAGATCTTATTGTTTTCTTGTCTCGATCGCAACACAGGTCACAAATGGGCGACGCTCCCGAACTCCGACGGGTGGCACATAAAAAGAACATCGGCTTTGATCTACTTGAAAAACAACAAGGATTTACAAAAACAATCAGTATGTCTCACTTCTTTCGTCCTTGACAAAGGAAACCCCAGATTGCCGGGCCCGATCCCACATGGATGTTGATTCAGAGAAGGATGTGAAAGGCAAACACATTCGCACGTATAGTATCGCATACACACTACTACATACGTAAGTTTCAGTAGGAGAGAGGCTGAATGGAGGATGATTTTTCCTGCTTGGAGATTGACGGTACCACTGACAACTTGATAGATGAATCGTATTCGGATTTTTGCATCAATGACCGAGGCCTGGTCCATCAATTTTCATTGTAACTCGTTCCTCCATCCATGGTGCGATTGCGCTCAGGTCCTCCCAAATAAAGGAAGCGTACTGCTGTCGACCTGGACCTACAACTAAATCGAGATCTTGCAACGGTAACCAATCTCCTGCCAATTCTTGAGCTTTAGGTCCTACAATTTGTACGATAATCCTGCGTCAACTTGATTAGCAACTACAGAACACCGTTCAACGAACAACTTACATGAGCGGACCAACCCAGTTTAGACCCTCCTCTTCTCCATTTCCATCTAGAAGCCATCTCTTATTCTCCCCCCNTGGAGTACACCACGGATAGTTGGCGTGCGAGAAGGCAGGCAGAGGACGCGTCAACCGATCATATACGCACGATGCAGTAGAAAAGGGCGGGGCTGCCAGGACGCCACATATTAATGTAAGTCTTACCTGAACTTGAAGATGAGCACACATACCATAGCTTGGGGAATCATCTGCTAACGGGTAGACACCGTGATCTGTAATCAAACTGTTGTGTCGAGTCTCGGGCAGCGATGGTGATCCCACCGTTCCACCTTCAATACCAGGGGGATGGAGGAAAATATGAGCATTTGGGTTCACAGTAAGATGGCTCCGAGGTCTGTTCAAGGTGCCAAACGCCAAGATCCTGACATCAGCCAATTCAACCACAAGCTAAGGCTAGCATTAGCGATCAATACAAGGGTAACATCCACAAATTACAGACTCTTATGCGAGTTTCTAGATGGGCTAAATTGTTTTGAAGCCTGCCACCCTAATCAGCAATGTGGTAACTGAATCAGGGTTAATATATCTTTACTTCATCTCATTGAAGAGCACGAGTGGATTGAAGCTTCTGGACGAAGCTTCGAGTAGGTTAGCAGAACCGTTACGGTTGAGGACGATATATCTATCATGAGAACCCTTGTGAGACGTTGGCGAGATCACAACGAAGGTTGTGGCTGACTTTGTCCAGGATTCATCTGTAGTACACGACGTGTAACCGCGGTGCCATACACGATAAAGTAATCTGCAAAGATTGTACGATGAGGATCTCATGTACAGCACAAAGATTACCACGCGCTTAAGATAGACCTCTTTCCAACGAAGATCTTCAGTTTTCCATTTTTTCCACCCAGGTAAAAAGCGACGAGAGAAGCATTCCTCCCATTCTGACGACTGGAGATTCGGTAATGTTGTTTCGAAGAGGATGAAATAGGGGGATGCCAGACTCAAAATCTCTATCCAGTTTTGCCTGGGAACAGTCTGTCGAACACTCAAGTGTTTGAGGGCGGCTTCATAAGTTTTAGTGCGGAGGTTGCGGAAGATGGGAATCCTCCAAGGATTGAGGAAAGGGTCAGAAGCTATGGCACGCATTTTGCGGCTAACTTCCGTGATATTGACCAGAGATTCAAGATTGAGCTGGCCCATGATATCTGCAACTAGCTCGACAGGCATGGTCTCAAGCGTGATCTGCATGATGAGATGATGATGGTTAAGTAACAAGAGAGAGCGGAGTGAGGATAGTGTTTGTTGAATTGTTTGGCACTGCTTTGCGAATCCCAGCTTGATCCCGACCACCCACCACCCGATCCCCTCACGAGATTTTACGCCGCCGTCCTGCGGAGTTTTCGCACTCTGTCCTTGTCTGCTCGCACTGCGCGCCTCCTGCAATTATCTTGTCCGTCAACCTCTTTTTCGCGGCTTAAAATAATGTTAGCTGCTCCTATGGCTATCCAAGCCCCTCCATGTTTTTCCCCGCACCATTCCTCTGCCGAAGACCCACTTCATGGCCGGCCAGCTAGAGATATAGAGTCTTTTAATAGTCTTCTACCACCTCCTATCGAATTTGTTGAAGGTTCTTCGTCCGGAACACTTGCTACAATCGAGGGGAAATACGAGCCTATAAATGGCACCCCGAAGGCGCAGAAACCTCAGGTGCGTAGTTGGCTGAAAGGACTGTTGCATATCTTTCTGAAAATGCTGCAATATGTGTAGCGGATCGAACAGAATCCTACATCACACCTCTCCCCTTCCAAAACTCCTCATACCCACTCTCGTAAAGGACTCACAACCCTTTATGCGGGAGAAATTGACCTTGCATGGCCTCCACGAATGACCCGTGGGTCAGGTCTATCTAATACAGGCAATACATGCTTTCTCAATAGTGCTTTGCAATGTCTCCTTCACACCCCACCTCTCCTGCGTATCGTGACGTCGCATACTCCTTGTGAGTGTTTTTTNGCGTAAATTCTGAAGCCCCATTGAATTTTGCAATAGGTACTCTTAACGGGTTCTGTATGACATGTGCTCTTCGTAAGGTGGCTCTTCAGTCACATAGCACGAGAAGCGCGTTCTCGCCTAGTCCGGTCTCTCAAAAACTTCAAGGTACGGCCGATCTCTTCCCCATGTTGAGTGTCTCTGAGAATTGCGCTGTAGTCATTGCCAAACACATGCGTAGAGGAAGGCAAGAGGACTCGCACGAATTCCTTCGGTATGCGATAGACGCCCTACAGAAATCTTGCTTAGCTGAATTTCCTCCGTGAGTTTTCCTGATAGCTTAATGTTGCGTTTGCTAACGGTAGTTCTAGCAAACTTGATCCTAAACTAGCAGAAACCACCTGGGTGCACAAAGTTTTCGGCGGCAAATTACGATCACGGGTTTCCTGTAAAAACTGTGGTTATAACAGCGACACCTACGACAACATTCTGGACCTCAGTTTGGACATACATCGTGTGCAGGGAATAAAGCAAGCTCTACGAAATTTTGTCGCACCTGATTATCTCAAGGGCGACGACAAGTACAAATGTGACAAGTAAGCCCCGTTGTTTTTGAGGTGGTCAACCGAAGCACTGATTACCACTCGTGTGCAGATGTAAAAGATATGTAAACGCCGAGAAGAGGTTTTCGATCCACGAACCGCCTGCCGTCTTGACCATACACCTGAAAAGGTTCTCTCCACTGGGTGGAAAGATTGGTCAACCGGTCGACTACGAGGAACATCTATCCTTGAAACCCTATATGAGTGAAGGTCAATTCGGGCCAGGGTACACACTCTACGGTGTCATCTGTCATGCTGGGGGAGGACCCAACTCTGGACATTATTACGCCCATGTCAAGAGCAGCGATGGCCATTGGTACGAAATGAACGACGAGTGCGTCACACCTCGTAATGGCCCAGCTGTACGAATAAAAAATGCGTACATCCTCTTCTACATGCGTAATAAAGGCGACAAATTAGAATCAGCACTTCAACCTGCGCTCATGCTTCCAAAACTTGGCCTAGCAGCTGCTATGAAGAAGAGAAAGACCATTGATGACGATGATGACCGAGGGACGAAAGTCTCAACGACGTTCATTGGACCACTACTACCTACAACTTCTTCCCCCGATGCTATGTCTTCTCCATCCCCTAATAAGCGACTCAAGACAAGTGAGGCTGATCCTCAAGCCGATACTATCAGGAAGAAGATAGCAGAAGTTACCCAGAAACAGACGCCAACGACTGCTCTTTCTANTCTGGACAATTATCGATCCGACGACGACGACCAGGGTGAACCAATGAAGGAAGATCAAAACGCAATAAGTGTTGATTCTTCCACTTCGCAGCCAATAGCTCCTCCCATCTCACCAATCCCTTCCCCTGCTCTCCCCACCCCTGCCGCGTCAAAACCTAACGGCATACCGCCAACAACCTTCTATGGTGCTAATACGAGTTCTACCAAAAAGCACCAGGGAAACGCGAAATGGTTGAACAAAGGAAAAAATTACAATCCATACGCTGGCGTCGTGAGAAGTTACGGGAAGAAAAATAAACGGGTGCGAGGGATTTGAAGGAAGTGTATTATAGACTCAGTAGGTTATTATTGTTGACCATTGTTGCTCCATTGTGTACCATTTAATTTGCTTCATCAGCAGATTGTACCTCAGCCAAAGATGCCAAGCTACCAGTTAGTAGTTACCTTTGGTGCACCGATTTGATAAATTTGTACTAGGGCAATACGAGGATTTCTATTACTATTTATTATAGGAATTGGTCAAGGATTCGTCACCAGCTTCACCGTCACATGCAACACAGCTTGCAATGGCTTTCTAGAGTTTAGATTCTACAGAGGAGGAGTTACCAACGGAAGTGACATGGACATCCCCTTCTTTCCAAGTTATTACCGTCACAGTTATGTCATCCCGGTGCCTCCTCGAATACGGAGCTGGTATACTGACCATCGTGCGGAAGCTATATTCGTCGCCCCCGCCAAGAGCATTCCGCAATAAGTGGGTGCTGGCGTTGTCGTCGACAAAAGACCACACAGAGCCCGCAGAGTCTCTTCGGTGATCTTTCCCTTGGATGCCAGCAGTCTCGGTGACCGTAGGGATTAGTCTAGGAAGCTCTGACTTCGCAACGTTTCCTTTCAAACCAGTGAGATGACCAGCGACCAGGGAAACGACCTCTTCGGAGCTGCAAATAACAGATTTAAGCATTTACCAAAGGTATCGAGTCCTTGAGAGTTTTACCTGAGAACATCCCATAAACCGTCTGTAGCTAGAACCAAGAAATGGGTTGCACCCTCAGATGAAGAGGGGAGCTTGCGGTGGGTGACAACGGGTTGAGCGGTAACATACGGAGGCGTTTTGAGATACGTTGGCACTCTCCGCATGGGCCGTTCACCGCCAGCCATGAAAGACTCGTTTATTCTACACAAGTCATTCAGAGAAATATTATCTCAGCCAATCATATCAACTCACGCCATTTGGATCTCTGCAGGCCATTTGTATCGAGCATCACCGAATGCACGAGATGGTTCAAGCCCGCCAAGAATACGACCATTGGCCACTACGTATTCTTCCCCAGGATGTTCTTGCCGTAATCTGAGCATGATAAAGGACTATGAAAGAGAACTAAGAAGGAAAAACTGACCGACTTGCTTCCTTGGGATTACGCCCGGTCTGATCTTCGCTGAGAATATCAACTTTCCATCTCCCTTGCCCGTCTGCAGTGGGTTCCCAGATACCCGCCACAGCTCGACTATCGCCTGTGCATGCAACATAAAGGTCTCTGTGAGCGGTGTCGAAGACAGCTAATAGAGCGCAACTTCCTATTTCAAGGTTGTGAGTTGACGACCTCTCTAATTCTCTAACAACATACCGGAAATAGCCGGTAGCAACATATTCAAGGCATCAGGATGGGTGCTCAAGTCGGGAGTGATACCCGATTTCCTGACCTCCTCTGTATAGTGTTGTTTAAGCAACTTTACAGGTGCCTTCACGATTAGCTCATCGAGAGAAACGAAGGCGTTTTGTATGGCCAGTGATACTAGAGATGGATCGGCATCATACGAGTTCTGCTTTTTGTTTCCAAGAACCAAAGACTTCAGATATTCCAAAGATGTCCATGAGTAGTTTTTAGCATCCTTTGCGTTGACGAGAGAAGATATTCCAGACACAGTGGCAAAGATGAGATTATTAGAGAGGAGTCTCGATGTCTCGAACCCTCCGTGTCCATCCATGACGGCGAATAAGGCATAGTCACCAGTCTTGTCGTCTCGTTGGATCAGTACTTCTGCGTGCGCGTCCTCGATGGGGTCGTTTGACGGTAGAAACCCATTCGAATGACGGAAGACGAATCCGTTGGGCCTGGCTTGGGAGAGCTCAGTTGCATTGGCTCGGATTCGAGCTTCGGCCTCTGCAGCGGAAAGCAACGGGAATGTCATTCTGGACATTTCACGCTTGCCATCAGGCCCTCTAACAGGGACCTGTAGTTCAAATGTTTGTCGGGCCGAGTAAGTGTAGAATAGGTAGGCTGGCCCACCGACCGCAATTGTTGCAGCGACTGGCTTCCAGACGCGTCGAAGCATCCTGACGCTCGATATGATAACGTATTATTGGAACTCCTTACAAGATAAGAAATGTGAGAAAACAAAAGGCGCAGTTTCCCTTGTAATACTCACCTTCTCTGTCGAACTATCTGGTACGGTGTGGGGGTCACGAAGTACTACCAGACACTCAGGAGATCGACATTCGAATTTGGGACCGGGGTCAAATGTGAGCCGGTGGCNGGCCGGAAACGCACGGGATCATGACATCGTGCACAGCCCCTATTGTAGCCCTGATCTGGCATGATCACATAAGCACAATGTCTTTGCAGAGCACATCGACCTCGAAGCAGGTTGGACCTTAAACCTTAAC
>LBLO01000398.1:5269-27570 GCA_004354395.1 Chondrostereum purpureum | reverse complement strand
CCCTGTCTGAATAATTCCAACCACCGAGTCTCCGCTCTGTGGGGCAGTTGAAGTTTAGCATACTCCTGTGCTCGGCGGGTGACTTCCTGTCTACCTCGTCCCCTAGAAGAGGGGCTGTCTCTGAGTGAGACAGTCCTGGGTGCTCCCTTGTCGCGGGTTCTAGGCTTACGTTCATCTTCGGATGGGCTAACCAAAAGCATCTCTCCTACATTACTTATGGTACATGCCCAGTTGCTTGTGAATAAAATAGATTTACATATTCTACTCATTTATGGCCAAGTGAGAAATCAAGAATGAAGTACACATAGCACACCAGGTTTACTGCTATTCGCACAATGATGTTGGATGTGTAAAAAACAATTCCCAGTGGAGAGAGATACATGAACGTCCCACTATCCACTACAAGTACCCGAATGGCTGCTACAATTGCTCGCATTGACCTACGCTGCTGGGCACGTCTGTGCACCGTGAGTCACCGATCCACACAGAGTACAGATATGCTGGTGACCGACATGATCCTGCGGGTTTCTACATCCAACCAACTCATTCCATGCCTTGCAGACGCGAAGAGAAGTCTTCATCGAGCGAAAATCTCCTTGGATGTCGAGGTGGATGCTCCCATTGCAAGCCTGTCTACAATTCGGCCAGCAATGTTCGCCCAAATTCCCGCACATCATGCAACGCTCAGGAATATTCCTCGGGGGAACACCACTGTATGATGCGCGGGGCACTTGATTGCCCATCGACCTCGCCGGCATGTTGGATACGGGAAGGGTAGTCGTGCGACCGTCAGTGAATCCAGCGGGTCCCAGCCAATGTGCATCCACACTTTGCGATGGAAAACGGATGGTGTCCTGACGCGATGTCCCTGAAGCAACGGTACCAGACGCCATCACTGAAGCGCCAGTATGTTCCATACGCTGAAATTGAGATGCATCCCCAGGACGCGGAGCTGGTGGGGGCAGTTGTCCGAATGTCTGAGCGAGGTTTTGAGCCTGCTGATTGAGTTCTCGAGTGCGCCGGAGATCGTTGACAGAGAGAAGGCTATACGTGTTGGCATTGGCATTCGTCGGGGGTCGTTGGTTGGTCTCGATGGCGTTCACGATGTCATTGATCCAGTATGGAGGACGAAATGCCTCGTTTTCGTTCACTATGTAGGTTATGAGTTTACAGTCCCAGGAAATGTCGTAGAAGCTTACATGAGAGGGCGGCCCTTCTCAACAACTCAGAGCCTCGTTCGTCACCAAGGCTAGCGAAAAAGCCGACCGCGTTGTTCACCTGAGAGATATGGGTTCCTGGAACATTGTGCTRGWTCAAGTTGGAGGTGAAGCTATAAATTATAATACGAACGCTAGCGTAAGCGCTAGACTCGTGACCAGGGTCTGGTATCTTCAGACACATCCATCCTCTCTGTTCTTCGTCATTCGGGTCCCTTATATTTTCTGATTATGTTTTAGCTATCCAACACCAACATCATGGCTCCGATACTTGAATCTTTTGACTTCGCCCNGAAACTGAACATACTATCCCACCTTCCATTGAAATGTCGCCCTCAGTGCCTAGAATTCAGCTGCTTTACTGAGAAACATAAACCGGAAAGTCATCAGAAAAGTCGTGAATATCAGGTTTGACTCCCACTAAAGCTGGTTTACTCGTACAACGAGGACGATTGTGAGGAGATGACGTGGGGCGTGGCTATGATTATCTGCGATCTATACCTATCTCAATGGCCCAAACGATGGTCCAACGGCTGGCGATTCAGAACCGAATAATATCGAAGAAGAAAGGGACGAAGCGAGCAGGTATAGTAGTAGTGATAAAGAACCCGCAAGACAGCACGATGGTTATACCCACCATCTACTATCAGTCGAACGTCTATAAGCGCTGCCTGGCCTTGGATTCCTTTCTCAGCAAGCATTTCGAGGAGACTACTTACCACTGAAGATCTACATTCCATTCATCCAACTAGATGCCATTCTGATTGCGCAAGGTCTGGAAGAGGCTTCAAGCTGGGACTATCAGAGAAATWCAATCTTTCGTGTACTACTTTCCGGGTCAACATGAGATAGAGACGACGTATAGTATCTAGTATCGTGTCGAACTGCAGTTTTGCCGCGATCTCTGAAGCTTTACTCAGGAATCTTGGGTGGCCTAGCAGTGGTAAACTATTGCAGCTATAGTTCGAGCATCCACCGCCAAGTACTTGTTTTATGTGAACACAACGAAGGCTGAGAACTTGTACATCAGTAGTCAAAGAGAAATTTAAGATTCCTACGTTATATTCTGTCCTCCTGTTCTCCGATACATCTAGAGCCCTGGAGTTCGTGCGGGGAACAAGCGCCGCCTCATGTATCTCATACAATGTACTTTGATGCGCGGATTTTGCATTGTTCCCCATATACATATTGGTGTTTGTTGTACTTTCGACCTGCACTGGTCCAAGACAGCTGTGATGCTAGAAATGAAGAGATTCCTGGACCACAATTGCATTGCTCCCTTTCTCTCCGTTTTCTTGCTCTCCCAGGTATTGGTGGCATTGGCCAAATTGACAAGTATCTTCTTGACCAGGAACCACAGCTAACCAAACCTTTAAATTTCCCTTCGACATCTCTGGATCCACCATTTTATCCCCCACATTCAATCGGCTGTAATCCCTTCTCGGCTCACACAAGAAGCTGTATCGGCTAAGTTCACGCGCGTGCAATTCATTTTAGAGTTGATTTCATCCCCTGCGACCTTCCCTTCTTTCCACCATCTCATGGGAACATTCGAGATGGTAGTCGTTGGCTCTGGGGGCGGCGTATC
Source organism: Chondrostereum purpureum (assembly GCA_004354395.1). Classification (NCBI taxonomy): domain Eukaryota; kingdom Fungi; phylum Basidiomycota; class Agaricomycetes; order Agaricales; family Cyphellaceae; genus Chondrostereum; species Chondrostereum purpureum. The sequence goes on along the minus strand of LBLO01000398.1, from coordinate 24,765 downwards.
TGAGACAGACTTGTCAGGGTATGTGGTTCAAAACTGTATCTCTCCAGGTTGATATGCTCAAAACTCTCCTACTCTGCAAGGTACCTCATCAAGGCATCGGACACGGAATGGGAGGACGGAATAATTGCGCTGGAAGCAGGTGAGTTTACTGGACTGTTTACGTTGTTCACATTCGGACTGACGAAACTAATTTAGGATCCGGCAAGGGTGCACTCAACCAGCTCTTGCAAACCAATCCCACTCTCTTCGGCCCTGAAAAGCGTCATTTCACGGCGAGCAGTGTATACTCATACGTTCTGTACGGAATTTATATGTATTCGAATCCTCAAAACTAACCAAATTATATCTTCAGGTGCTTCCTTATCACGCATGCCCACTTGGACCACGTCGTTAGCCTCGCTCTCTCTGCAGGTTCATTTAAAGGCCCTCGAAAACGGATATACGCTGCACATCCAGTACTCAAGGATCTTGAAATTCTGTTCAGCGACCGTCTGTGGCCCAACTTAGCCTCATGGAAGGAGGATGACGATGAGCACAAACTTCTCTATTCAGAGCGAGTCATTCTCTCCTCCCCCTATACAACGTCACTCACGTATTCTCCAACCTTAGCCTCCCGATGAAAAAGTATCGCTTTGTCGGAGCTGGGATGTCTGTACAAACCTGGGAAGTCAGCCATGGAAGGAACGATCTAGGTGGTTACGACTCGGCTGCATTCTTTCTTCGCCACGACGCATCTGGCAATGAGCTTCTTTTCTTTGGGGACGTCGAACCCGATCGCATAGCGCGTCAACCTCGCACGATCCAAATCTGGAGGCAAGCGGCTGCTAGGATCCCCGACAAACTCAACGCCRTCTTCATTGAATGCTCATGGCAGAGTGGAAGACCTGATGACATGCTCTATGGGCACTTGACGCCTGAGCACTTGGTGGAAGAGCTGTGTAACTTGGCAGGGGAGGTTGTCCGTGTTCGTAACGCGAAAAATGGCAGCCATCCACCCTCGAGTTCAACCAAGAGAAATGGAAGTAGGGGCCCACCGCAGAAGAGGCAGAAACGTCTCCACCGGGAGACCACTCCGGAGACTATCCATGGCGCACTCGTGGGTTTGACGGTCTATATCACACATTGTAAAGACGAGTTGGACGGCGCAGAACGCCCACCCCGAGAAGTCATCTTAGCACAAGTGCAGGCACTTATCAAAGAGAAAGGCCTCGGGGCGGAAGTTGTTGCTGTTGCTCAAGGAATGACGATTAGTATGTCCTCCCTTCGATTATCTTTTATGTATTCAGCACTGATTCAGTTCATAGCTATCTAAATATGACCTATTCATCACATATCTGACTTTCACATTGCTTTCACGTCTTCCATTCTGCTCATTCTTGTATATCTAGTGCTTCCCATATTGTTGTAGCCGTAGCGTGTCTCATCTGCCAACTGAACCATTTCTAATAACTTTATTTCGTTACTTGTGCCATATCATCTTATTGTTGCAGTTCAATGTCATATAGTATCAAAATTTTGAATATTGTTCTTGTGTATCAACCTGAATGAGTCCTGCAGAGCGGAAGGTGAGGGATTGGGGCGTTTGTGACGCCACCATCGCTCTCAAGCATCCGACTGCCAATCCGATTCCGCGGAACGCGTGTAGGCCATGCCTTGGCCAGACTCCTCATGCTTTGTCTCAGGTTGTAACCTCAAACCCGCTTTCCTCTCACCTTCCATTACTACATGGCTCCCCACTTTCAAACCGTCAAGGTAACAACCAATTCTTCATCTATCCACTTGAAACTCTGAGTATCATCTGTAGTCCTTTGCAGACGTGAAGATCGACGACGGTGTAAACACACAGGAGTTTCTGGAAGCCTCAGACGGACTCGTTAAGCTATTTGGTATGCAAACTCACGCGTTTGTAGAGAAATCACTACTTACTCCTAGACGCCTCAGATCTCCTGGGGAGTGGGGTCTTTGGTTTCGTACAAACGGACATCAGAAACAATATCGGTGTAAGCTTCGGTTCGGACTCCAAAGGGCTTCCCAATAATTAGACCATCTCGTCTATAGGGTGTCAGGCAGCGATATAACTCGACCCAGGAGTCCTCCGCCACCCTTGAGGCTCTAGTTCTCCATGAATCTGGAGAGAGCCATAAACATGGGACACCCTGTCTCGTTCGTCTCATTCGGTACGTCCTTGCTTCGTTTGGCGACTAGCTACTAAACGTAAACGCGCCAGAGGATTAATGTTCACCTGTAAAGCACTCCAGAATGTGCAAAGCAATGGCTCCTCCGAGCTATACCCCTGCTTCAGACAATCTTATGATGTCGTACTGAAACATCACCATAACTTTGCTATACGCTCTGTCGTTTATGTATGTTGCAGTCCTTCTGGCCCGGTACCGTTCTAACCACCAGCTCGGTTTTCTAGGTTGCTCTTCGTGCAGTTCCGTATCGGAACGACTTCTATAACCGCATTGCTCAGGGTGAAGCCCACGACCAACTCGATGTCGAACTTGCGAAGTGGCTGCAAGGCCTAGATATCATCGTCAATAGAATGAAGAAATTCTTGGAGGATGGTGGCCACGGACGAGTTTGAAGCCTCTAGAATTTATACATACAAACCAAGGCTGGAACCTAATTCTCTATGGCTGGTAGTTTGTTGTTGTTGTTGAACAATGTAGTAAGTAAGTACAGAAACGAGCGTATACGTTTGGGTTATAATGGTACGGGTATCTGTACCCAATATTGTGGGTGAAAAATGTAATGGATGCACAAAACACAAATACTTGGATTCCGCGAGGTAGAAAAACTTTGAAGATGTAGATGAGATTGGGAAGGCTCAGAGCAGGGAAACAAAGAAATAGAAATGAAGTATTCTACCGGTGGAGTTGTTGAGCTCGTTTGGCTCGTGTACCACCTAACCAGCTTGTTGGCTCTGGCCGTGAATATTGTGCTGTGCTGCCAAGATGTGCTCGAATAGTTTTCATCCCTATGGCATGGAGAGCACTTAACATCAGCTCTTGCTCGCGCTGATACCGCAGGATCGTTGCATGGTGATTTTTCTGAATATTCACTTTGTCAGCAGAAGGTCCAGGACAAAGGAAAATAACTCACCTTCTCCCGTGTGAGCTCGTCCTTGACGATGGTATTCTCTGAGCGCAAACTTGTCTCTGCCTCTTCGAATGTTCCAGCCGGAAGACCGGTCTTAGCCTGCTCCTCTTTGAAGAGCTTATCTTGCGACTTGATAAACTGTTTGAACATGTCAATTGGTGTACAATTAAAGACCGTAGTCAAAATGTTCAAACGCACCTGGCGAGCCTTCTGTAGCTTATCCTGTAGCGTCTTCGAGCTCTCCTTGAGTGCTACATTCTCCTCGTGCATCGCTAGCAGTCGTGACTTGATATCTTCTGGCAAATCGTTGCCAGATATCGTCCTCCGGAGATCGCCAAAGTCTCGTTCTCTCAGGAGCATCTTCTCTCGTTGACTGATGCCCTCGCTCTGGAGGTTGACCTTCTCAAGCAGGAGAGCGTTCACTTGCTCAAGTTGCATTCGGTTCTTGTCGCTGAGCTCTTTGTTCTGCTTCTGCAACTTCTCCACGTCCGCCTCCAAGCCAGCCTTGTCTTCATTTACAGACTCTCTCAATGTAGCGAGAATATCAAGCTGGTCCTTGTTGACAAGGGTCACTGCAAATCAAAACGGGAGTGAGTGATTGGTAACCGTATACAATGCACCAGCTCGTACAGTCTGATTTAGCAATGGTTAGCTCTCGAGATATCGTCTCGAATTTGACCTCAAGCTCAGCATGTTCCTTTTTCAAGGCTTCATGCTGCTCAACGGTCTCGTTGAGTCGTTGTCTCAGAGCAATAGCAGCCTCCGCTCTGTCCAGCTTTTAGTCACCGAGGAAATCAATGATCAAACACAGAAAGAACACTGACCCATCACCCATCGACTTTCCACTACGAATCTCCTCAAGGTCACGTTGCAACACAAGCTTCTCGCGATGAGCAGTGAGATAATCGTTCTCATAACGACTCTTCATCCTATTCGCATCTTCCAAGAGGTTCTCCAACACAAGCAGGCGACTCGAATCTGCCTCATTCTTCTTTACCGAGTCCAACTCCCTCTCCAGCCTCCTAATCTGCAACTTCAAGTCCGTCATCGTCGTGCCTGCAATCGCGTCGTCCAGTTCTCCATCCAATGCCTGACCGCGTTCGTCATGTTCTTCTCCCTCAAGGTCATGAACGTCCGGCTCAATGTGTGCAATCAACGACTCCCCTTCCTCATGTACTTCCTCTTTACTCTCTTCTCCCTCCTTTTGCTTCTTAGCCGCAGCGCTCGGTCTTCTTGTAGTCATCAACTCCAACTCCCTCACCCTTTCTTGATACAACTCCAATGACTCGGCGTCCTTCGCTTTCTCTTCCGTAACAACCTTCAACCTTATTCTCGTCTGCTCGAGATCGAATTGGAGACGTTGCAGGTCGGAATTACGCGACGCAGCTTTATTCTCGAGGTCGGCGATTTGGGATTTGTAGGATTCCATTAGAGGTTTGTAGCCTGCAACCTTGCGGAATTCTTCTTCAAGCGACGCGTTCTTGTCTACCAAGTCGGCGTTTTGCCGTTCTAGAGACTACCAAATGATCAGTTACAGGAGAGCAGGGAGAGAGATGTAATATTGACTGACTTTGACGTGTTGACGAAGGTCTGCTCCCTCTTGGAGCTTCTTCTTGTATTTCTCCATCACATTCTCCGTCTTTTGCAGTCGATCTGCAGCGTGGCGATACCTATACGGCTTCAGGTCGTAGATCGACGGAGAAATATTTAAAAGAGATACTCACTCATCAAGCTGATCCTTTAGCTTGGCCGCCTCATCCGCCCTGGCCTGTAACTCTTCACACTTCTTCGTCAAATCTGTCACTACATGGGTCTGCTTGTCTAGCTCCGCCTCTGCGATTGCTAAATTGTCTTCACTCTTTTGCCTGTCCAACCATTCGTTCAGTACGCGTAACCCACAAACTGCGTCTAGAAACAACTCACAGGTCCGTCCGATATTGGTCAATCTCCGCCTTCATCATCACATCCGCCTTCTCGCTCCTCCGATTCTCCGCCTCGCGCATAGCATCTTTAAGCCTCGCTAATGCATCCTCCTTCTCCGACATGGCATCGTCATAGTTGGTCTGCAGCGTACGGTGATCTTCTATCAACTGTTGGTATACTTTCTCAAGTGTCTCCTTTTGCGTAAGGATTTGTGATTTCTCAGACTGGACGCGGTAGTAGTGATCGTCTCTTCAAGTCGAATGAGAAGAACACAAAGTGAAAGCAAAGAAGAAACACACTCTGTCATAGATTCCGCAGGATCGTGCGTCTCACTACTCGCAGATATCCGCAGCATGACCTGCCAACACGAGAATAAGAACAAGGAAGGGGGGGAAACAAGCGACAGAAGTATCGTTGGAGCCTCGAACGCAACGCACCTGCTCAATGGCTTTCATGAGGTAATGCTGATCAGTCTCACTCAGACCCTGGATCTTTTCAATGAACTCCTTGTTCTTCTCGCACTGTACACCAATGGCGATCGTTAGTCTGCACATAATCAGCGTCGCAGCGACGTTGTTGTCTTTGGCCATCGCCTGTAGGTTGGGCACGTCCAGCCCTGCTGTGGGCTTTTGGAGAACGTCGGTGAAGTATTGGGTCATCAGGCGGTAGAGTCGTTTGAGGGAGCCGAAACGAAGCACCCAGTTATCGGATGGCTGGGATGAGGGATGGGAGGATTGACGGAAGTATTCAGCGTCGCTAGGGGGATACATATCTAATTAGCCATTCGAAGTAGTGTTATCAGGGAGACAGTGGCGATTTACACGACAGAGAGGACTTCAAACAAGGCAGCTCCATCGGTGATATCAGCAACCGATGTTACGGGCCGTTCAAGATTGAAAGTAGCGAAAAAGTCGAAGAAAGCTTCGGTTTCCTTGCGTTGCGAGTCGTTGGACATGATGAGGGCTAGATTCTCGATCCCTCAAGTGCCTGCTCGGGATGAGGCTATCGTTAAAGGGTGATAAAAGAAAATCAAGAAAAAGGAGAACAGAGATTGGGTATTCGAGAGGGATATGGTGGTCAGGACGCAAGTCGCGAACACTAGTAACCGCGGGGTGCGTGAACCTAGGTGATGTTACGTAAGATATAGCTCGATCTCTTTCACTTCCACCACTTTGCTGTGATATCGATAACTGTTTCGTTGGACAATGTCTGGCAGACAAGGAGGAAAGCTAAAGCCTTTGAAGGTCTTTATTCCAAACCATGTGGATAGTCAAATCGGACGTTTGACTTGGATTTAGGCCCCAAAGAAGGACAAGAAGGACGAAGATGAGGAGGACAAGGCCTTTAAGGAGAGAAAAAAGGCTGAGGCTGAAGCCATGAAGGCTGCCCGTGATAAAGGTATGTGCTTTAAAGTCTATTGGCTCGAGCATCGCTGATGCTTGTCGGTTTATACTAGCTTTGAAAGGTAAGCCTAACGAGACGCCGCATCGAGATCCACCTTTTCTTTTACTGACCTCTTCATAGGTGGTGCTCCTGGTGGTGGGATTAAGAAGTGAGTAGTTTGTCACATCTCGGAAGACATATAATGATTCCGTCCAATTCAGGTCAGGAAAGAAGTAGACCACTCGGTCGTCTTGTCTGAAATCCATTTGCCTTGCATGTTGTTTGTTGTACTACTGCTTTCAATTTAGAGATCCAAACCCGTTCTCATATCCTCAGAAATATCATGTTCCTGGTGTCCTGGTAATTTCCCAACGAACATATGTTTTCTACGTTTTCTCGTGTCAGTCTGAATTCAAGATGGCTAGGAGAATCGGTTTCTTCTGTCTCCCTCATGAGATCAGAGGAATTGTACGCACCAAAGTATATTCAATGACACCGCGATCATTTTGGCAGTCAATATAGGATTGTTCAGGAGACCGTCGCAATGATAGTTGGGAATGGTAAAGGTAATTCTCTTACTGCTCTCCCAGGATAGACTCAACTGTTACTCTGCTTTCATTGCTCAAGCGTTCTCTTGTGCTCTTGTATGATCGATCTTCTTGAAGCAGTCTCCTACTACTGTTTGAGGATGCATCATACCTGCAATTCTGTCCTGGAATGGATACTACGATGCACACGATGTTCCCACTGGGTACGGATTAGGTCTGCAGTGCTTCCATTTGCTTACTGAATTATTTATGTAAATATGTTCCCTTCAAATTTTAGACCTGGATAGCCTGTCTGCAATGGAGCATCGCTTTCGTGTCGTGTCATCTCGGTATGGGAAAAAGAGTAGTTCCTTGGTTTTGTAGTAATAAAATAAAGTTAGTTAAGATAAGACTAATTCTAAATCAAATACCACGAGTTAGATGATTTTTGTGGTGGAGAACGTGTTGTGTGCACGCCTCATCGAAGACTGTGGAATTTGAATTTGGATGTGTTTGTGCGGTGGATTGAAAGTGCCGCTGGCTTGGAGTTTAGACTCGGGCGACAAGCAACCCAAGACCTGCCACCATTTCCTCCCACCAAGCGTTCATCCAACTCCCCATGTTGGGCCCCATTCAAGGCCTCCAGCAGCAACAGGGCCAACAACAACAGCAACAGCAGCAACAGCAGCAACAACAACAACAACAGCAACAACAACAGGGCCCCAGAACTCAATTCCTCCACCACCGCCCCAGAATGGCCAGGATTTCACGCTTTCTAGTGTTCTGCACTTTCTACAAACGGAATGGCGACGATATGAGCGCGACCGTAACGAATGGGAAATCGAAAGAGCGGAAATGAGGGTATGTCTATTTCCCCAACATTCTTTTATTTTCTGACAACTCTTCGAAGGCTCGCATAGCTCTCCTTGAAGGTGAAAGACGCTCTTTTGAGAATGTTAGGCTGGACCATATGCGGCGGATAAAAATGCTGGAATATGCATTGCGTATGGAGCGGTCAGTGTTCGCGTCCATTCCAGCCGACACGTCTCTTAATTGTCCGTTTCTTCAGTTCAAAACAATTGTCCCAACCAAACACGCAAAACATTCCACCTTCAAAACTAGCTGCTATCCAGGCTGCAACCGCGTCCAAAGAAGATTCAGGCAGTCACAAAGCGGACAGCAGCGGAAGTTCACCCAGGAGCGATGGTATAACTATTTCCTTCCCCCATTATTGCATCTCTTCTAAAATTATCTATAGACTCGCCTCTTCCAGACGCCAGAGAGACTCGAATGTCGAACGGTGCATCTAGTATTGGTCCCTCAGGTAGACCCAATTCATGGGCTGGTACCGTCTGGTCTAACGGCCCTCCTTCAGCCGGAATCCTCCCCAGCGTAGGTAAACCACCTCCAGGTCGCGATCCAAAAAGTCGCGCTCGAAGTCGTGATTACCTGAAACAGTAGGTTTATCTTATTCTGGCCGTAACGTGTCCCCTCAATTGGTTCCAAAAGGTGTCTTCAAGAAATACAATACCTCACCTCCCCGCAAGCTATGAATCCACTACCCAACCGACCGCTATTAAATAACACGTCTATACCCATGCTCCCYAACGTTCCCTCCTTTNGACCAAATGGCCTACAACGGCCGCCCACGTAAAGTTCTTCCYGAAGGCGGTAGTCTCCTCAATGGCATGAACCTCATGTCCGGTCCCTCCTCAGCCCCAGCCTCATCAGGAAATCAAATTCAACCCTTGGAACGCTGTAATCCACTGGGTGGGGCTGGGATGCTGCAACACCTGCAACAACCTCCCATGCCCCAGCAACCTTCTCCACTCGGTCAAATCCAGTCTTCTGATAATAATAAGGAGAAGGAGCAGCAGACTCAGGATCAGTCCGAGGCCAGACAGTTGACGGCAATTTTCCGGCCAGATGATGCTGGCGAGTGGAAGGAGAAACTGAGGTTGTCCCATGAGGCGTCAGAGCGGGAGAGGATCGCGCGAGAAGCTGCTATGGGTGGAGCAGAAGCTTGGGATAGGCGGCCTGAGACGGATGATATGAAGGACGACGATGGCGAGGTTGATGACGACGAGTCCACCGTTGTTGGCGAAGGGGATGGGAGCAAAGTTTGGAAAGCCAAACGGACGTTAAGAAAGTGAGTTCTTCTTTCTAATGCAGCACCCTCCATGCTAAGACAACTTTTCAGCCACCTAGACGCTGTTCGGGCACTCGCATTCCATCCCACTGAACTCTGTTTAGCAACGGGTGGAGACGATTGTACGGTCAAGATTTGGCGAATGGACGTTGCAGGACTKGCATCTTCAGCATCCCGACCTACAACTGAAATCGAGCCACAGCTCACTCTACGAGGCCACTCTGCCGCCATCACACGGTTAGTGCACGCTCCTTCACGCGGTCTCATCTATTCCGCCTCYCTGGACTCGTCAATACGCGTCTGGGCACTTCCCCCGGGYTCGCATACGACATACGCGCCATACGACGAGTCATTCTCGCGCGGAGAACTTATCGGACACACCGACGCCGTCTGGGATCTCGCACTGGTTCGTGACGAGGGTACRTTGATTAGCTGTGGCGCAGAAGGTTCAGTAAAAGTCTGGGACGTCTCTTCTCCCTCAGGAGCAGGGCATCTCAAATTGACATGGGGATGGGCTGGACTGGAGTCYCCTGACGACCTTCATGAGGATAATGATGTCCCCGGGGCCACGTCGGTGGAAGCATTGAAGAATGATCTCAAGAAGGTCGCCGTGGCGTATCAGAACGCTGTGGTAAAGATCTTTGATATCGAGTCTGGGAAGGAGTTGACAAAGTTGGCTACTGATATCAGCTACGGTGCGTTGCTTTCTTTGACATGGTCCAAATCATTGATGCTTTTGGTAATTTAGATGGTACACCTGAGACGCAGATCAACCGGATAGCGTCGCATCCTACAATGTCTCTTCTGGTCACTGCACATGAAGACAAGTTTATTCGAATTTTCGATTTAACCACAGGTATGTTTTCTCCCTGTTACACAACAAGTGGCTTATAACTATCACCCCAGGACAATGCACACATTCGATGCAAGCTCACCTCGACGGCGTAACCTCCCTCTCCCTCGACCCCGCCGGATTCTCTCTCGTGTCAGGCAGCCACGACTGTTCAATTCGTTTCTGGGACCTCCTCNGCACGCGCCAATGTACACAGGAGATCACTACGCACAGACATAAAGCACGCGAAGGTGTACTGGATGTCGAGTTCCACCCAACGTTACCTTTCTTAGCCAGTGCTGGTGCGGATGGGTGGTGAAACTTTATGCATCGGCCTCGACGTGAGGTGGCTACGTACTTATTTTCGTTATATGTCTGTTGTGTGTCTATATTTTTCTGTTCACGATTGATAATGAGCTACCCATATACGGGAATGTAATCAATTGGGATGGGACGGGGACGATCCATGCTGTGTCCCAACGACGCCCGTTCTCGAAGCCTTCAATTAATTCGATGCAGTCCTCTGTCTGAATGGCAATGCCAGATTGCTCAATGATCTTTGAGAGGATTGTACTGAACATAGTTTTACGTAGTAGTCGTGTATTATCTTTGTGCTGAATATCGGGATAGCTCTATGTAACACCGGACCTCCATCGTGGCAAGGTCCCGGCAGGACTTTCCCTCTACCACGATCTGTTATGGCGGATATAGATCTTGTATTCGGCTTTTATTCAGCAGAGCTATCTAATTCCCAGAAATTCGTTGAATGTGGGCACAAATTCACTCAATGGCTTGACAACTCCCGGGCGTATGATGTTTAAAACCAGGCCGCTGTAAGCAACCCTTTCATACTCTGAAATGCCACAAGAATCCCACTTCACTTTTTTCAGATACTAGATATATGCAGGGTTAGCTCTAACTATTATCACACCGAACGGGTCCCTGTTGATAGGCTTGGGATAGGTCGCTTGGAACACTGGCCGTGCGAGATGTACTCAGGGAGCCACACGCGACTGTTGGTATTCAACCTCAGCACTTGAAGACCCAAGAGTTAAGACATATCTAAGGCTCATAAGGGACTTGGCCAACTATACGCATCTGTTCCAGCCTGAGCATATGAGTGAGTATATGTACCATTCGGCCCTCTTGAGGATCTCGGAAAGTATTGATCGAAGCTGTGGCCTGCAGTTTTATTGAGGAGTCTTTTGGCTACAGATCCTCTCGCAACTCTTTCGGAGCAAGAGGTTTCGAAGTAAACATATGATTATGGGTTCTATCCCCAAAAGCAAAGTGACTGACATTGTGGTACAGGACTTGCCCTGAGCATCTGCAGGTTAGCGTCCAACACATTCCATACCAGATCCGAGAGCCATTGCTGCTCCCCATCCAGTGTACTGGTTGACTGTCTTGTCATGAAGAAATATCTATACCTTGATTTCAATGACATCCTCAGTTGCTCTCTTCTCTGCTTTGTCCAAGTCTGTTCACCAAGTGTGGATGTAGTCAACTAGAGGGGGGGGACAACCATGAAACTATACAGACGCGGACCCTTGAAGTATGACTTATACATGTGCTAAGAGAGCTCACATAGAAGAGAGCAACATTTAGTTACAGTAATGAATGTGTATTGATTGATCAAGGAGTGGTGGGGTATAGTTTTACAGTAAAGACAGTGGAATGGCATTTAGTACAAGTGCGGGTATACAAATCGAGACAGGAAAGAGAATACGAGGTTCGGCAACTTCATCGAGGAAGAGAAGAAGCGGAAGATTTTGAAGACACAGTCCGACCAGGATGATACACCGAAGCATGTTTATTCAACTGCGTTTTCGAAGCGGTTCTCTTTTTCGGTTCTTCAGGAACAAAGGCAGGAGCGATGGGACGAAGACTAGATTTGATAGGAATCGATTTGTCTCCGACGAGTTTGGCAGGGAGAAAGTACTCGTTAGCGCGAATTGTTCGAGGTTGGAGCGGTTGGCGCAGACGTTTTCCGTTCCCGAGGTGAGTGTAGCGAATCGACTTTCTGCAAGATGTAGTCTTTTGAATGGCGATATCGGTGGGTTTATTGTAAGTTCTGACGCAGCTATCAGCGAGGGAAAGAACGAAAGCTTGACGGCCGGAAAGGAATCGTTTTCGTCTAGATTGGCTGGCAGCATCCATCTTAACCATGAGATAGAACTTCCTAGCGAGTCGGCGCATAATAACATCGTCCAAGGTGGCCGTTGGAGATGAAAAAAGAGACCGAATAAACTGCGATTGCAATGGGCGCGTCTGAGAGCGAGTAACAAGAATCGAATTTGTCCGCGATGCGTTTATAAAAGGACGAAGAGGCAAAGGCTGAGCGATAAGCTACAAATAATCCATACGTTAGCGTAGTGCAAGAGCACAGTTCTTTCTTTATACCTGATGTTTTCCTATAAGTCCAATGTTCGCCATATATCCAAACCGAGGTTGAGTACATTGAGTACTGCAAGTCAAAGGGGCTGATTTCTCATGGTGTTGTGAGGATGAAAGGAAGGGTGATAATAGGCGAGAGATAAACTCCATAGTTGATAAATGAATGACTAATTGAGGTAGATATGAAAGAGAGTGATATGGCGCGTTGCGTCGATGGCTTAGAGAAAGTTGAGAGAAAGCCTGAATTTAGTATCGGCCTGAATTCATGGCAAAGTCGCTTATATAAGCTCTGGAGTGTGGCGTTAAACAGTTCGCGTAATGCATTTCTCTCGTATTTCGATACATGTACATTGTAGACAGTGTTACATTTGCAGTGTTTTATGGTGGATTATCCTGAAGTTACAGCTTTCCCATCCGGCGATACACCATCGCACCTTCTTTCATCAAAGCATTTCGTTCTTCTTCGCTGACTCCATACTCTCGTAAAATTTCATCGTCATGTTCTCCAGGTGATAGAATTGTAGGTGCATCTGGAACATCCCACCAAGGATCGTGATCGGCGGCAGATACAACTCGTGGATGAGGTGCTGGGACACTTCCAGAGTGTAATTCCGACGCTTCTTCGGGGGACAACACGGGAACCACACAAGCGTCAGTACCTATACCAGTTATAAAAATGAGATGCGAGATATTGCGCAGATAGAACAACGAGAGCGAACCATAGAAAATCGTCGCCCATTCATCTCTGACCTTACTCGAGAAAGCACTTTCAATGAACTGCCGCATTTGCGGCCATGTAGTGCTGTCGGTTTGCATCTCGGGGGTGGGTTTCCATCCGTCAATGGCGTACGCCTCGCACAGAAGACATATGAATGTCTCAAAAAACTGAGGCTCGAGACATCCTACTGATATCCAAAGGCCATCCTCACAGGTATAAATATCATAGAAAGGCACCCCGCCGTCGAGTACGTTAGTTCCCCTGGATCCGGCAAAGTAGGGCGATGAAGGTGCGAGGAGTCTATGAAGGAGTGGAAAAGAGGATATGTATCTGACCCCTGATACCTACGCATCAATCTCAGCCTGATGAAGGGGCTCCATTAAAGAGTAATGTACCATGTCGACATCCACGACTTGGCCGCGGCCGCTAACCCCCCGTTCAATGAGAGCAAGCAGAATACCTAACGCGCAGGTTAGACCGCCTCCTGCAAAGTCGGCAAGAATGTTGAGAGGAAATGCTGGTTTATCCTCCCCGGGGAGCATCTGTTAACCACGAACATTGCATTCAGGACCAGGGATGCGCTCGATGGGGGAGATGCAAAAAAACGATCAAGACGCCCATTCAACACTTACGGTAAGAGCGCCACTAAGGGCAAGATAATTGATATCATGACCTGAGTAGGAAATGTAAATGTAAAAGATTTGCGGAAGTGACGGAGATTGAGCAACAAAGCACATGGACTGACCTGCCATGTCTTTGTACGGGCCTGGAGATTATTGCGGTATCCACGTCATATCCAGGGATGAGCGCTAGGAGGGGATGGCATACCTGACCTCGGGAAACTTGAAAGAGCGAGAGGGAAAGCTATGATCTCTAGTTTGAAAGCAGGAATGTTATGCAAAAAGGACCAACCCGACAACACGAGCATAGATTAGTCTTTTGTTTAGTCCGTCTTGATCTTCGAGAAATACTTGGGGGCCTAATCCAAGTCGTTCCATGACTCCTGGTCTGAAAGGATCTATGAGAACATCGGCTGTACTAAGGAGTTTCTTGACGAGTGCAAGTCCTTTGGGGGTCTTTGTATTGACAGATATGGACCTTTTTCTTCGAGAAAGAATATCACTAGAGGAAGAGCTCGTACGGTCAACACGAATGACCGAGGCACCATTGTCCGCGAGAACCAGGCCAGCGAAGGGACCCGGGGCAAGTCCTGCAAACTGTAGAGTACATCAGTAGTAGCATAATGAAGTGTTGAAATGGTATCTGCAAGGGATGGAAATAAGGGTTTACAAGGCTCACTTCAATGACCCTTATTCCATTCAATGCCATGTCGTTGAAGGTCTCGACAACCACTGCCCACCGGTTGAAGAGGTCGAGCTATGAGCCGGATACACCGGGTAACTCAATTAGCAGCACTGCCACATAAATTTCCCCACGTGGAATTTCGGACAAGAAGGAATATATCTAAGCAGCGATCGGGGAGATCGTTGAAGCAGCACTCTGCTCTCTCCCAATCCTGTTTTGGTTCATTTATTATCATCCTCGGAACTGCAAAGCAAACACTCCTCTTCATTGGGCACATTGTCACTATCTTATTTATGGGACAGTCACGAACGCGTGACAGATAGTGTTTAGCCCTGAGTTCTATATTAACTGTCTACTTATACACGGCTGCTACTCCGACCTGCTTCTCTTTCCACTACCACCACCATGTCGAGCTCGTACTATAACTGGCCTAATCAGCCGCCGTACCAGCAAGACCAGTATGGCTACCACCAAAATCACCCTCAAGACTATCCAGCGTCATACCCGCCCTCTACCTCCGCGGTCTTGAACCCCGCATATTCTGCCCCAGTCCAGCCTGCATCTACCGGAACTTCACCGTATTCTACTACCTCAGAGCTTGCTTATTCCAGTGGTATCTATACAGCACCAGCGCCTGCATCGACTTCGCATCCAAATAGCTTTGATCAGGGCGCCAGTTACCTGGAATCTACTACCCCTCAGAATGCTTATGTCCAACAATCAAGAACCTATTCAGGCTCTTCTAATTCTTCTTATGGAAGTTACCCTTCACACTCATCCAGCAGCTTCACCGCTGTCAACGAATTGACTACATCTCCTGACCCAATAACCCCGGCATTCCCGCCATCGCAGACTCAACCACATACTCATGGTTCTCCCTCTTATTTCCCACACGTCGCGAAACGACAACGAGCCACAGATAGAGATGAAATAGAGGAGGGTTATCCTTCGGAAGAGTCAAAGGAAAAGGTCAAGCCGTACGTATTCCTTAGTTTATGATAACTGATGTCATTTAATTCAATCTTGGATACCAACAGAGGAGCATGCGCCCGTTGCAAGAGCCTCAAGGTTCGCTGCGAGTTCAAAACTGACACAGACCCATGTAAACGTTGTCTGAACGGTGGCCACGACTGCGTTACCCCCGGAAGGAAGAAGAGAAGAACACCTCCGTACGTTCATTCCTGGTAATCGAACTGTATTCCCTATCTCACCTGTCAATCTTTTAGGAAACGAGAGCACTTGCTTAACCAAATTCGTGAACAGGCAGATCAGATCCAGAGTCTAATGGCCAAGTTACAGGAAGTCCAGCAGGCCGAGTCGACAAANGNTAGATCGATGCCGCCTAATCCCTCTTCTTGTGCGCCCTCCCCTTCACCTTCCACGCAAACTTCTTCATCTCTCCTTGCGGAGTCCGAAGAGGCGAACAAGGCCGTAGAAGATTGGATCTCAAAAGCACGCGAAAGCTTAGCCGAATTCGGTGGCTTCATCGGTGCTGGGCTTCCGAAGAGATATATTGTCGAACAGGATCCCGAAGATTCCCCAAGTAGTGGAGAGGACAATCAGGATCTCAGTGATGGAGACGAGGAATACGACTTCAAGGTGGAGGCGAATGACAGCTCAGGTCGCCTCACGTTGGAGAAAAAGCTATCGGAAGATGGGAGTACTGGAACCAAAAGAAATAGCGACGCAGACGCCGATGGAGAAAAGCTTGCGACGCTACCTAGTGAAGCAGTTCCGTTTGGCTTGATNGCTAAAATGGCCCACATGAAATTAGCGAAAAGGAGAGGCAGCTCAGTCGAAGTAGAGAACAACGAGGAAGATGGAGTGGGCGTCGCAAATGAGGATTTTTTCAGATCAAGTAAAACATCATCTGTGTCTTCCACAGTTTCCCACTGACTGTGGTACTTCCTAGGTCCGACTGCAGACCCTCTGCGTCTTCAAATGGCCTCACTTCCTCAAGCGCCGATTCTTACTCGCGGTATCATCACTCCCACGGAAGCAGAGCTTTTATTTGACATGTTTGTCCCCATTAGCTCGACCGAAGAGACTTAAACTCATTTCGGGCGTCAGATTTTATCGGAACATGAACCTCTCTGTGTCTTTGGTCGATCCAGTCCTCTATGGTGCCCAGGCAACATTAGTCCGCAGTCCTTTCATGTTCACAGTCAGTAAGTAACTATATTATTTCTGGCGTCTTCTACGTACTCACTTCACCTTACTACGTGTAGTCTGTGGGATTGCATCGCGATTTTATACTGTTCGTCCGGAACTGTACCCAATTGCAATGCAATATGCTCAAAACGCCGCTGGGACTGCGTTGGTGAGCGGGCCAAAGAACATCGAGCTCGTCATAGGATATATTCTCCTTAGCCTCTATCCGGTACCCTCGAAACGATGGGAGGACGAACGTTCATGGTTGCACCTTGGCCTGGCAATTAGGATCGCCGTCGACCTCAATCTTCACCTCCCCAACACGGCGAAACCCAAGAACGAGCTGCACGCGCGCGAGCAACTGAACCGCACTCGTGTATGGTTGAACTGCTTCAACCTCGATCGTTCTACGGGTTCGCAGTATGGTAAAGCGCCTATCATTTCCAATATGGACTACACGGGAAACCATTGCGAGGACTGGTGGCGTAGCTCAGAGTTCAACATGAAGGGCTTTGATATCCATCTATGCTGCTATAACGCGGAGTTGCGTGTGCTCTCGAATTTTCGGGCAAAGATTTATAGTGATCCGAATCATCCCACTGGTCTGAACAAGGTAAGGTTTTCTATACCATCTGCTCTGGCAAAAAAAAATACACGAAGTTCATTAACATGATTAATATAGGAGGTGGATATGGAGCGGCTGGCATCGGAGACGGATGAGGAGCTCCTGGCACTTCAGCGCAAGTGGTTCGGGATATTAGACCTGACCGACGCCGATGAGCAAAATTGCTTCCGGACTGGGTTACTACGTCTGGCCTTCAGCTACGCCCGCCTGGTCTGTTTATCTTTTGGCTTCCAACATGCATTTGGAAAAGGAGGGGCGGACGAAAATCCTTTCTTCCTGCGCGTAAGCCCCTTCATCACCACCCATATTTGAAAACCTGCTTACCCACATATCTGAAAGTGTCTATCAGCTGCAAGCGATGTACTGAAGACCATTCTACACGATGTCGGTCGCCCGTCACAAAGTTGGTCATTTTCCAAACGATAAACTATATTTTTCTGAACATCCGTCATTAGAAAAATATCTTCGTCATGGCCCTCAAGCGCAAAGCGTGTTTACCACATTTGCAGCCTCGTTCCTCATCAAGGTTTGTAACTATAAGGCAATATGTGGTTTCACCATCGGTCTGATCGTATCCCCGACCCTGACAGCTCCTGCAGCCCAAGTATGCTACCTATCTTGAACCCCAACAACGAGACGAAGTGCGCGGACTCGTCCAGAGTATCATCGATCTCTTCGCCTCCCCGGAAGTTGCATTGGATGACCGTCACGGCCCAAAACTGTATGCGTGTTTTTTGAAAGGACTTCTCTCTGCAGCCAGTGGCAAAGTCCGACGGCCGAAGTCCTCCTCAAACAACAATTCGTCATATTCGGGGTCCCCTGAAGGATCGTCTTCTCAACAATCCTTTTCTCCTCCACTACCTCCCTCGAGCATACAACAACAGTACCCAACCAGTGCCTCGTCGGATGTATACATGGCATCACAACCACCACAGGCGGACGCGGGGGAATATCTCGCACCTCCTCTCCCCTTCGACGAGGAGCTCTTGCGGAGTATGCAAAATGTTACAGATCCACGCGTGTGGCAGCATGTTGCTCTTCCTGGATACAACTGGATGGCACAATTCCATCAAGATATGGGTGAAAGTGCATCTCAACCTGCATCTCAATTTATTGTACCTTCGTCGGCGTATCAGCAGGGGTATGCTGTTTCTTCAACATAAGAAAACATTTATTCTCCGAACTTCATATACTCACTCATTTTCTTGTTCTCATATCGTACTGTATTTATAATATTGTCTTGSGAATGATTTACCTCCGGTGTTAGCATATTTTCTCTACAATATAGGCATTGTACTTAGTTAGTATGAGTGTATTTTGAAACCAATTTGTGGCCACTATTGTTCGATAGAACAAGGGTGGTGAAGAGTTACGATTGGTCATTCATGGCTTCAGGGCGACCTTTCCACAATCTATCCTAATTAGCTCGGCGTACTATTCGCACAGTAGTTTCAACAGAACAGACATGCACGTCAGTATCAGCACAATGGACATTCACAGGAGCTTCAGCCATACGCTCCTTGCGCTCACCATCCTACTGGTTCGGGTTCGGGGTCAGGATACTATCATCATGGGGAGGGATAGTTTGGTCAGAATAAGAGGAGACCACATTATGATCATGGACTGGCGAGTAGCTCATCCAGCCCTGCCCAATCTGCGTCCTTGCTCCATACAAAGCCTTTCGGAAGTTCTCATTGACCTCTTGAGGATGTCGATATACTATCCACAGGGCAGATCGTTTACTTACGGTACAAATCATAGATGATACTCTGAAGTCGGGTGCAAGACTCCACGAAGGGTGCGATCGGGTCTGCATAGCTACAATCGACTTGGAATAGAACCAGTTCCTTGAATGTTCTCTGGCCCAAAGGGTGTAGAAGAAGAAGTCATCTTGCCTGGACATCCTGGAGTGCCTCTAAAGTTGGAATGGAAGAAGTGGACGTCCCAATTCCACCGTCATTTATCACATGCACATCGTCAAGACGCAGAGATTTCAATGATACAGCGGATTGAAAGAAAAAGAGGGGATTTTGGGTAAGTCTCTGTATATCGCAAGGAATTTTACAGGCCGAGTCTTCAACACGTCGCCGATGGCGTCTTGGAGGGCTCCAGAAGTATAATCCCAGCGCATGCCTGGGCGAAGTGTGATTGAGTGAAGCCTGGGAAATGGTCGGAGCAAGAGAGGGAGTATTTCGTCGTCCCAAAAAGTCAAWTGGTCGTCCCAAAATCAGTCAAAGCCCNCTTCATCATCCCMTACTWTSAYKMATKCWTTACTSCGAATGYAMRGYATSATGGAWGYRCTTYMGACTKCARRGCTCATANGATCGMKWKAGACWKGARKGWCCWWAKGRGMMSACAGGTMGAGKWTGAMMTATAYRWSTWAT
>LBLO01000397.1:3420-27633 GCA_004354395.1 Chondrostereum purpureum | reverse complement strand
CTTAGATTTTTTTTTTTTTTTTTTTTTTCAATTCGAAGTAAGATGATCGAGACAAAATTCTGGGGACATAAGCTAATACAAGTAGATGATAGTAACTACATAAGTTGAGATAAGGAAATCGAAGGATATAGTCCATCACATAAACTGTCGCATAGGTTCATTTCAGGCCTCCGCTGGCCATGTTTTCATCTCAACTTGTATCCTTCCAAACCACGCGTCCTTCTCCTTGATGGTTCGTTCCAATTTTACCACGTTGGCCTTCTCTTCTTCGAGAGACGCCTCTAGTAATTTGCTCTGGGTGTGGGCCTCTGCGGCATCTGTGTTCAGCTGCTGGATTTGAGAATCCAGTTCCGCCTTCTCGTCCTCTAGACGAGCCAAGTTCTGACGTGCTATGGTGAGATCTTGTTGTGCGGAATCTCTCTCCTGAAGTAAAGCACTCGAACGAGCTTTCTCTTCTGCCAGGGAAGTCTCCAAACGCGTACGCACTTCACTGGCATCGGCGACAGTGGCATCGAGCTGAGCTCGTAGCTCCAGCTCCGTATTCCTGAAAGAGGCTTCCGCAGAAGCTAGCGATTGTCGAACTTCCTCGAGCTCGCGCTGTGCTGCATCCCGTTCTGCGCTTGTCGAAGCCAATCGGGTCTTCCCATTCGCGAGCGCCACCTTGAATGCCTTGACCTGAGCTTGAGACTCAGAAAGAGACGTCTGCAGTGTATGTATCTCCTCTTTCTTCATCATCAGCTCTTCTGAGAGTTTGCGTGAGTTGTTCTCTACATCCTCCATGATCTCCAGATTAATTTTGTGGTCCTCAAGGTCTGCCTCGATATCGAGGATCTCCTGATCCTTCCTCTCCAGGTCTTGACCCTTTTGGTGCAGATCTACCTCCAATGCGGACACGGTCTTCTTGGTAGAGATGACTAGATCCCGAAGTCGTCGAATCTCGTCGTCCTTGGCCGTGGCATTGGATTTCGTAGATGCGATCTCCTTTTCCATGTCATCTTTAATCTCCCTCTCTTGGGCGAGAGCAGCAGACGACGCCCCAAGCTCCTGAACTTTCTGGGAAAGCTCCATGCGAAGTTGTTTGAGGTCCTCTTCGAGGGAAGTCTGGCGAGTGTTTACTGCTTCCACCTCTGCAGCGTTCTCTGACAATTGCAACGTCAGACTGGCGACTAGACTCGTCTTCACTTCAAGCTCCTCTTGTAGATCCCTCATTCTCCCCTCGATCTGCGTGGTCACCGACTTTGCCCCATCAAGCTCGGAATCTTTAGCTTCGAGGGCCGCATTCAGGTCGTCAATGCGCTGCTGCTTTTCCTCCAAGAGAGCCTCTGCTTCACCTAATCTCTGAGCCACATTCTCCAACTCCTGCGTAACCCGTCCAACTTCGAGTTCCCTCTCCTCCACCTGCTGCTCCAAGCTCTCCATCCTCACTAGAGCATCCTCCACCCTCGCCTCCACCTCTTCCATCTCCCTGACCCGTGCTTCCATCTCCGTCTGCGCGAGAACTCTGCTATCTAGCTCCTCGTGTAATCGAGCGTTCTCCTCTGTCAGGGTCTTGACTCGATTATCTGCTGCCCCCAGTTGTCCGTTCGCAACAGTAAACCGTTCTTGAAGGTCCTCATAGAGCTTTTTGTACTTCTCCGTCTCATTATCCAGAGTGACAACGACAGTTGGAGTGMTGGTRGGCGATGRGGWGAKATTCGGTTGCTCTTCYTGGGTTCCRGGAGGCGTCGAATTCTGTGTCCCGGGATGCAAGAATGATTGCGGTGGTGGTGGAGGGAAAATGGGACCGTTGTCCCCCTCCTCAGCCTCCGTCTCGTCGCCATCTTCTCGCATCGACATCATAGGACTCGACACCCCAAAGTCCACTCGTGAAATCCATCGGGTCCTCCTCCTCTTCCTCCTGCTCCTCTCCGATATCACTCGGAGCGGGGGTAGGATGTTTGCTGACTTCTGGGATCAACGACCCACTGGATGTGCGTACGACTGCGAGGATGATCTACAAGTGTGTCCAATAAATCATTAGCATGGTGGAGGANGGAGGGGTNAATAGCAGAACAACCCACGGCGTCCCTGAGATCTCCTGCACGAGCAGCTGAGGCCACCTCTTACTCTGCCTACGCACATCACTCAGCTCCCTCCTCACGGCCTGAATCTCAGCCCTATTCCTCTGAATCTCCTCTTCTAGCTCCCGAGTGCGCTCGCCCTCCTCGTCGATCTCTGTCAGAGGGGAGGTCTCGCGTATTTGGACCATACGGTCGTGTTCTGTTTGAAGGTGCTGGACATGTTCGAGAAGCTATGTGGGGGGCGGCGTCAGTGTGTGCAAGGTTATCGAGAAGACCAAACATACCTCAGCTTTGGTCATCTTAGCAAATCCTCCCCCCTCCTCTTGTAGTCCCGCGGCACGGCTCTGCCTCCTCTTCTTCGTCGGACTGCCCAAACTATACCTCCCACTCCTCCGCCTCTTACTCCCCGCAGCAGCAGCAGGCGTGGGTGGAAGTGGCGAGGCAGCGTTCTTGACGACAGTCCGCCATAACGAGTCTTCCTCGTCCTGGGAGAGAGATTTCTGGGATGTCGGTATTCCGAGTTCCTTGCGCGCGTTCGCCACTCTAATTGTCCGAGATGTGTCAGAGACGGGTATGAAATAGCAGGACAATCGGGGGCGTACATCTTCCTGCCAGTATCGGTTAGAACGACTTTGGAGCCGGTGTTCTCGACCAGGACACCTTGCTCGACCTACACACACGCGTCAATGAAGGAGTACATATATCCAAGACCCAATACACGCACCAGCTTGGAAACACTCTTGCCCACCCAATTCGACCACTGCGGACCTAGTTTATCGTTCTTCTTCTCCGCCGTCTTCTTCACTACACGCTTTTCGAGTAAGCCACCATCGGGGAGGAGAGTGGGACGGCGACTGACCGTAAGCACGCAGACTAGCTAGATGAACACTCTTCCTGCCTTTACTAGCTCGATGCAGTGCACTCAATACACCTATCCCTACAAGTTAGCTACCAGCATCCCAATGAGATACGAAACAGACATTCACGTACGTTCACCATAAGTATACTTCACACTCGCCGCCGCCGCTGCCGCCTTACCCGTCTTCGTAACAGCCATGATGGTGGTGGTGGTGGTGGTGGTTCAAATGAAAGGGAAGATCGTTACACGTACAAAGGAAAGAGCTTTTATCTAAAGGGCCGGGAAATGACTCGCGCGACGCGAACCTTTTGTTCCAGACGTGTGCTGCCGAGATCATGCCGCCTATTGTGAGCCTAAACGGGAAGTGGAGTCGGTCCCGAGCGGGCGGCCCCATGTGCTCAGCRCCGTTGTGTTGGCCRCAACTGGAGGAANTGAAGTACCCAAGAAACATTTGAAATTTTTTCTAACTAGACATGGAGAGAAGTAAGGATGAGGTGGTGGTAAGTAGATGGGCATCATGAAGCGCGTATAAACATCAAAGAGAAACAAAAAAGGAAGAACGGGATCGATTTGGAAAGTAAACAAGGAACAAAGGGATGAGCAAAATAACGTATGTGATAGCGTGGGAGGTAATAGTGGCATAGGAGTATATAGGGTGTATCGCATGGGGACGTAGGTTGTGTGAATAGGGTGTCGCGCGAGAGAGAGGGGTGTACAAATCGATAGAGGTGGTGTCGCAAAGCAATGATAAAAAGGGGGAAAGCGATTTTACTAGTCCTCGTCCTTGTCGACGAGATAAGCTCTGCCACCAGGAGCGCCGGGCGCGCGTAGCAAGAGATCTTTTCTGGAGAGTCTCTTCCTGGGAGCACTGCCTTCGTCGTCTGAGGAATCAAAGGGGTCCTTAGGGGCCGGCTTCTTGACCTGCTTGGGCTTGGTCTTGCGGGGACGGGCTGAAGGGAAGAGGACCTTGGGTGGGCACCTGAAGTCTGGGACATAGTCTGGGTGCTCGATGGGAAGCAGGGACTCTGGCGGAGGAGAGCGAGCGTGGTCTGGCTTGGACGGGTCGTAGTTGGGATTCGCGACCTGC
This sequence comes from Chondrostereum purpureum, assembly GCA_004354395.1. Lineage (NCBI taxonomy): Eukaryota > Fungi > Basidiomycota > Agaricomycetes > Agaricales > Cyphellaceae > Chondrostereum > Chondrostereum purpureum. The sequence goes on along the minus strand of LBLO01000397.1, from coordinate 23,627 downwards.
ATGCGTACTCCACGGCTACGAAATTGTCAGAAAAAATTAAAAAATAGATAGAGAGACGACTGACTGCACATAGGTCAATGTTGGCTTTTCCATGATGCGGGGACTTCTGCGTAGAGCTGGGGGACTGCCACCAGCCAACTTGACCGTGGGCAGAACATCGTCCTCTGCAGGCGGACTCTCGATGAACGGATTGTTGGGTGAGTCCTCGAGAATTGCCGGAAGCCGCTTCCTCTTGGGCGTCTGCGGCAGCTTCTTGACCGTCCGTGCTGCCGGTTTTCTGTGCGAGGGCGGCGGGGAGGCGAGGATCTGGCGGGGCTGGAAGAGGATGCCGTGCTCTTCTTCGGCATCGTCTGCGGCATGCTCCTTCGCGGGGGACGGTGCCGGAGAGGAGCGGGTGGAGGTTGCCCTCGAGGAGCCGCCGCCGTTGGAGAGCCAGAAGTCGTCCTCCTCCTCCTGGTCCGCATCGCTGATACGGCTCAGCCTCCGCTTCTTCCGCCNCACNCCANCCTCCTCGTCGCTCCATTCTGCTGCAGGCCTCGCCCGCCCTCCCGCCCGCTGTTTCCTCTGCGTTCGAGGGGGCGTGGGCAACGCAGCCATCGATGCTGACCGCTTCAGTGTCGACATTCTTCTATTAAAATCTGTGTATCGCGGTGGAAATTTTAAATGAGGGAGGGGAAAAGAAAGAGATCAGGAAAAGCGGCTCAGTCACCGTTGCTCTCCTCCTTTTATAGCGTTCACAGTCAAGGTCCAACCCAACAATAGATCTGAGTCGTACAAATACGCACAAATACGGATCCGGGTAGCGCCACATTGCACCATCCCGCCTCGTGTTTCACCTCGACACAACATAGGGTGCGACACTGTAATGCCACCACGCCAGCGCCAATAAAGAGAGGAGTGCTAACCATTTGAAGCGCTTCAACGTTTGACTCGTTCACGATACCATGCCTCGTGCCCCAGACTGAGCGCAAGTGAAGAATTTGTGAGCCTCACTCAATTTGACAGAATGAACTCTCCGGGNCAGTGTCGTAACACAATATATATGTACACATTTTGGACGGGTAAAGAAAAAAAGCACAACAGGCAGAAAATAGAGCAAACAGAACACAAACAGACAAGATATAGTAAATGGAACCAAAAATAATATCAACACAATTCCAGGGAAAACGCTATGCGATCGTCGAGTAACTCCCTATAGTACATGTCAGCAGAGACTCTCCCATAAGCCATAAGACTTACATATTCTTGCGAGATTATCACCACTACCAGTGGCGAGCAAGTTTCCAGCTGGGTTAAGATCGATCGAGATGACTGAAAGAAGGTTGAGACTACGATAGTTAGGGGTGAAGCAAATAAACACACCAGAGTTCTTATGACCCTGCAACATACACTGCACAGTCGCGGTCCTCGAGTCCCAGAACTGCACCCCACGATCTTTAGAGCCCGACACAACCCATTGGCCGTCATGGGATACTGCAACAGAGAGTACATAATCCTGCCGTGCTGATTAGCTCAAAGGATACCCACAAAAATCCAGGAAACCGCACCTTATGCCCCGTGAAATTCATCTTACACTCTCCCTTCCCCTTCCCTCCCCTCATCAACCCAGAAACATCCCAATACTTCAACGTCTTATCCAAACTCCCACTCACAATCCCTCTCCCATCCGGAGTAAACACCACACTATACACACTATCCCGGTGCCCCTTCAACCTCTCCACCAAATCCCCCGTCCGCACATCCCAAATCCTGACCACAGTATCCAAGCTCCCCGCAGCGACCAAGCTCCCGTCAGGCGAGATCGCCACCGACGTCACCCCCGCGTCCGAGTTCAACGAGTCCGAGTCTGCGATCGTAAGCACCTTCACCGCGCCCGTCGACGTATCCCAAATCCGCGCGGTCTTGTCGCCAGACCCAGACACGATCAGACGTCCGTCGAGAGAGAAGTCGAGGGAGTAGATCTCTTGTTGATGGCCGTCGAAGATATGCCGGATCTCGCGTTTCTCAATGTTCCATATCTGATATTCCGTCCCAAGGTCAGAATAACAAGAATGGGGAAAGCGAAGGGGATACGTACTCTGATTTGTTTGTCTTCGGCGCCAGTCGCGAGGTGCTTGCCATCTGGACTAAATCGAACACTACGGATATACAAATCTCCCGTTTTCTCTGCCTTGTCGTCTGCGAGAACACTAGAAAAGTGCGAGGATAAGAAAAAATAATTAATCGGGCTTGCGAGGATGCTCACCAAGTCTTCTGGCCGGTCTTGACATCGTATATCTGAGCCGTTCGATTACACCCAGTCGCAAGAAACTTGCCATCAGAAGAAAACTGCACACAGCACACAACCCTACAAGATCCAATCAATAATCCCGAAGCGTTCAAGAAATGAGAACACATACGTAGCGTGGCTCAAAGTATGCACCAAGTTAATATCCAACGTCCTCTTAATCTTCGGATTGAAAATCGCAAACCAATCGTTTCCTTCCTTCTTCAACTCGGGCGCAATACTCGAAACCTGCGTCAAATCCAGATCCTCAAGAAACCCCCCGCCGCCACTACCGCCAGGAGTGGAAGAAACGGGGGTTGCTTGCTGTGGTGCCTGGGCGTTCGAACGTCCCATTACTGGGTTGGGCATCTTGCGCTCTGAGGGGCTGGGGAATGGCTGTATTGCAGTAGTACTGGAGTATGCAGGGTGTGGTGGAGAACCAAGAGGAGGTGCAGGACCCGGAAGTTTCGCTGAAGCAGGACCAGAGCTTGTCAAAAGTGGGGAGAATTCTAAGAATGCTCCCTTCGTCAGGGGTTATATAACACCAAAGTTCAAGTTTCGTACCGGGCTTAGGTCTTCCACCAACATCACCCTTGAACCTCTTTACATCCCTTTGATCCAGCACTCTCTCCCTTTCTCTTTCTCGCTCTCTTTCACGTTGAATGGACTCTCGCTCGCGTTGGTCTCGTTCCCTTTCTCTTTCTAACATCGACCTTTCTCTTTCACCCCGTTCACGGTCTCGTTCTCTATCTCTAGAGCCATAGTAGCCTGGTCCATCTCCAGGGAATCCACTGCCTGGTCCCATTGTCGGTGGCTGCGCCTGTGGTGGTGGTGGCGGAGGCGGCCGAGTGCGTAACGCACTGATTTCCGCTCGCAGCCTGCTCAATTCTTCCTCGTATCCTTGCCTGATCTTGTTGTGTTGACCCTCAAGGTCATAGAACGAATTTCGCATCTGGTTCAACTCGCTTAGCTGCATGTTCACTACAACGCCAAGGCTGTTAGTTATATTCGATAAAGAAAGCGGGTTTAAAAGGATGGTTGGGGACCCTTGTTCCAATGCAGAGGAATATTTCTAATGAGATCGCAAAGGCTTGCTACGGACATCGAATGGAAATCTAGAATGCCATCGCAAGAGCTAAGTGTCCATGTGATGCATGCCTGGCGTTTTGCGACCTATCTTCGCTTTATCTCGAGAACTCCGAAAGCGAGAAACCAACTGGTTGTAGGAGTATTTGGGCCCCAAAACATCCTTGTGTATATCACCCTGTAGATGGAAACAGAAAAACACACATTTCGCCTCATAATCATCTCTTTGTGCCTTCAAAAGGGACAAATCATTCGCCAATACATCGAATTCTCTACGAATAGCGTCGAAAGAGTCGTCCAATCTCGTGAGGTGCGCGCTGGGGCCTGCAGGTGGGGGTCCTGCTGGCGGAGGACCAGTCGGTTGCAGCGTTCTGTGCTATTCGACCACAAGTCCAAAACGGAAGCATTATTATAAACTTAGTACTTATGATATAAGTATAATTAATATAATATGCTCACGTTGTATATTGTACTCGAACTCATCCCTTATGTGTCCAGGGGAGGGAAGATGGCAGTTAGGGTAAGAGAAGGAAGGGGGAATGAACTGAGTTCGATTTGAGTGACACCCGTCACCGCCTCCACTTTCATTTTCTCTCACCCGCCGGCAACGTGGCCAATACCACCCCATCTCAGATTCTGATCAGAATCACAAAGTTACTAAACAACAGATTAGATCCCTTCCCCTTCGTAGGTTCCCCACGCCTTGGTACATCATTATCATCAGTCCAGAGATGTGCACTTGGGCTGTTCCAACTCAGAGGTTGCCAAAGCGGTATCCCCTAAAGCCTTCGGAGCGATCATAAAAAGGGGTGTTTATTTTCCACTTGTTGGTCCTTGTGTGTCCTCGGTCCAGGTCCTAGTTCGCATGTGATGTCGAGTCATCGGGGGTCATCGGCACAGGCACGTGTATCCCCGCGTCAACGCTTTCTCCCAATCCCAGAAAATACATTTTTGATGAGGCTGCAGGTTAAGCTTGCTACTTCTGGATTAGCTCCTCTCGTGCATCTATCTGATCCACTCGTGGGGGCGATAGAGCTCCTGCAAGATGCTCGGATTGTGACCCATCTGACGTTCTTTTCGGATTCTGGCATGTTGGGAACTCTGCTGATAAGTTGTAGCCCAGTACAAGCCATTCTGGTAACACTTCTTTGTACGAACCCCACCAAAATACGATTCCCAGCAGTATCTCGGCTCTATTGTCTTTTTTATCTCATTGACCCTAATCAATGTACTTCCTTTACCACTACGTGAGGACCCTTCTACTACACAAGGCCATGTTAAAGCCTTTAAAGTGTCTTGAACATCGAGATTGACTTTACCTCTCACCCAGGGAATGTAAACGGGAACCTACCTTCGACCATATGGCCGTGAGACCGAACAAGGTGACTACCCCACATGCGCAGACGGTCCACAGTACTGGCTCTCGAAGAACCACCCTTGCCTTGAGTAGAAGGTCAGTACCGGCTCTCAAGAGGAGAGGGGTTGGAGCCGGCTGTATGATGTGAAATTCGACGTTTAACAGTGACCGGCGATTTCAGATTTACCACTCCAGGGTCTCCCGGGGGTGCTGCGAGGGTTAGGTACATCCCACCGCCGGTTGACTCTGCAGTCACTCATCCTTGCACTCCAGTGATGATTTGGCAACTGGGATGGATTGAAAGAATTCAAATTTACTCCAGTGTGCTCCGATACTGCTCCCTGATACAAGTCCTATTCGAGTTTGGACTCGCGTGCCTTCCATTCCATCGTCGACTTTGCGGGACTGGATCCCGTAGTAGATTCTACTTGTTGGGCCCCGTACGAACTTACAACCAATTGGGGGTTGTACTCCAATCGGTCTTCAAATTGCGCCGCAANTTCTGCTTCATATAAGCACTACTAATACTTGACCAATCCAGTCACTTTGTATGAACATAAGGTTCATTTCTATACGCTAACATCTACTCAGTACCAGGCGTGATATAGGGCAACTATAATGGACGTTGAAGCCAGGTTCTATAAGCGGCACACGGAAACTTTGTCCACAAGAAAGCATTACATCTTGATCTACAAGCAGTAAGGCTCGAAGAATCACAGTATCTGTCCAATCTTCCATGATTCTAAAACACCGACCAATAGCATTACAACCCCGGGTTACGTTTCACGCCGTCTCCTCCCCCAACGTTCAATCGGATACCATCAGTATCCTTGATATCTCTCCTACCGGATCCTTGCTCCTGCTTAAACTGACGAGGAAGCAGAGCCAATCCAATGACGTAGAGGACCCAAAATACCTATAGGTAACCACAAGTTAATTTGCAGACTCGGAGGTGTCAACGACTAGGTTACTCACGATTACTAGAGCTAACCATGCTCTTTTAGCAGAACTTGGGATTGGATGTATGTTTCCCAAGAGACCCCACTCAATGTACAAACCGTAATGTACCTGAAAATCGGATTTTGAGCCCACGTCGCACTTGTGCTAATACACCATTGCTACCTGAGAGGCAGCCAATGCCAATATAACCATACCAGCAATGGCGTGCAAATAATTCTGTGCCCGCCTTCCTTCTTGAATCGCAGGCCCAACTTTGAAGAAATGTATGAATAACCCCAGCGCAAGTTGAATGACATAGAGAATCAACAGCGCCAGCCCCATTTTCTGGTGAGGATGTGTGAAATGCGGAATTCGGAAATCTTGAGCGCTTTTGTAACCCAGGGAACATCCAACAAATATGACTGGGGCAGAGATGAGAAGTTGGATAACAGCATGTGCGAAAAACCATCTGGTGTTGCCGTTATAGTGAGTGATCCAGGCAGCGGGAGGATGGAATGATGTACGTACTTGCTACTGAATGTTCGTGCATACCTCGCGACTAATGTCCCTGTAGGAAGTAGCACTAGAAATCCAATTGAGCAAAGCAGACCGTGGTTTCTGACTTGCTTTTCGATTGGAAGGAGGGGGATTGAAGACATGGTGGGTGATGGGCACGATGAAGCATTGGACTATCCACCGTGATAGCACGAACTTATGGCGAGGAGGCGTGAGTATAAGAACCAGACACGGCCTCGAAGGCTCATACCTAACCGGTGAAGGAATTTCTCACAGAGACTGCGGCGTGCGATGAAACGAGGTTTCCGTTGACTTCAACACGTCCTTGAGATGATCAAGCAGCGATAAAATAGTCAAATATTACTGGTGTGAGATAGACTACAACACGCAGTGACTTTTAACATAGACGGCCGTGTTTGTATCATGTAGCAGACCCTTGGATTTGAGTATCGGTAGTACTGAGTACTTGGATGTCTTGAGAGCTCGGGAATCCGACACAGTAGGAGAATGAATTTTGGTGGCACTATGACAGGACAACAGCGTAGAGAGACGCAAAGAGCATACGTGGTGCGAAGTGCACAAAAGTAATCGGAAGTTCGGAAAATGGGCAACGTCCAAACAACCGGAAGTTACCGGATATGTCGCAGGTGGCAAGCCGCAGGTTGCGGGCCGGGCTGTGAAGCAAGCAGAACACTTCAGAATACACCAATTGGCAGTGGACTCTGCCGATTGACGTCGACCTTCGTCGGTCCTACGTGAACTATCAGAGTGAGCCAATGCTGGACCCTGGTGGTTGGGCCTTGGCATGAACAAATTACCCCGTGTCTACATCGGTACTTACGCCACCTCCTCTACGGTGTCTGTATAATCGGCCTCAATTGTTGTGGTATACCTACTCCGTATCCGTCAGTGCCGGGACATAATTTTGCAGTTGAGCGTGCTTAATGGTTCATATTCGTTGTAATCTTGACTCTTCCAGCTGCGGTTTCCCTGTATTTCTTTGGTCACCGCACTGCAAACTCTGCGAGAACCTTTTGCAGAACAGTGGTGCTGAGCACAGATGTTTCACAAGCCTAGCAACAACCGAGTGCTGTAATCTAGATCGGTATTGCGCAGTTTTAATTACGGCTGTCGTGCCTAAGGGTGGCTGGGATCATCCTCGAAATATACTGCTGAGCAGCGGACATGGTGAGGCAGTGGTGAGGTACGATAGTTCATGCTCTAGCCGTACTCACAACGTACTCGTACAACAGATTATCCGTCGATTTATTAATTCTTTTCTGGGGGTTCAATATACATTTATTTATGCCACTGTTGTTTCCAGATTGTCCTCTCCGATTTTAATACAAAGTATCGGTCACTTCTCATGGAGGAGATCTCGGGGAAGCACACCTTCAATGTGGCCATGTTTCCTTTCATTCTGCGCCCTGATCACGAATTCATTTAGGGTCTATTGGTTTGATCTCGGAATTGTAGTTCAATAGATCGCGTGGTTTCTTTGTGCCTTCAGTTGATGTCGACCAATAATATTTTCAATAGAATAACGAGTGCTGGCACTATGGATACTTGGGAAATTCTCAAACCAGGTGTGGTGAAAGTAAGATATTTTGGTTAGCTATGATATGATAGTGGCTGCGTCTCTCGCCGGCGCGATTTATGACACGGATGCGGCCCGTGGTCCGTAGAAGTACTCACACTGTACCCCTTACTATTAGCCGTTCCTTACTGAACGTCGTCGTCCCGATGACCAAATCCAAATCTCAGCAACACCTTGCCCCATCGGCTTTACAGACACAGGACACCCCTGGAACANTTTTTAACATCTTCTGGACATATTCACCATACATTCAGCGCATTATTTCCCTCTCCTGGAGTACCCGTCCCACCCTGTCGTCGTCGTAGTAAGTAATCAGTCCTATAGTCTCTCAAAAAGTTGTGCTCATTATGGGACTGCCTCCCGCGGGCCAATTGACCACGCACCCTAGCAGACTTGGACCAGTTGTATTGGTGCGACATTTAGGCACACAGAAACCTCTCTATCTGGAACAACAAACCTATACTCATCTATAAGAATATACGCACTGTAATTCGGGAACCACATGAAGACCATTGAAGATTGAAGGTAAACGGAAAACATCAGAAAAGAAGAGACCCAAAACGGCCACCGAGCCTTGGGTGGCAACAATTCATCTCACGTGGGTTTTGCGCGGGTCCGGCTTATGTCCGGCTCATGTGGTTTTTGCGTGTTGTGAAGCTGGCGTTTTCGGTTGGCAACAACTTGTCAGTCAGGATAATTGACGATGGCCCTCTCTTGACCACTATACTGATCTTCAGGTACAAGCAAATACCCCAGACATGGGCGCAAATTTATCGAATTCCATCTGCAAACTGCAAATGATTTCTGACGACAATGTTCACGAACTAGTATTAGTATTTCGAGACTAATATATCTCGGTCAAAGCACCCCTTATTTGGCAGTGACAATTAAATCATACCTATCGCAGGAACCATCGGAGGTCATTATGCGTCTTTGTTCCTGGGACCGGGCTTCTTGTATCCACGCAATAATCGAATGAATACCTTCCGAGTTCCTTGCCCGGAGCCTGGCTCTGAATATGTGTACTCTGTTCTACTTTGTTCCACCTTTCTTGCTTCTTCAGGAAAATGTTCCGTCAAAGCCGTGAACTTACTGCGTAATTTCGAATACTTTCTACCTTGACAACTAACTCCTGTCCTTGAAGATGTGCTATCCTCTGTTATCCTGACGGAACCATATGTATTCATTTGCAAGTCATTTGAACTGACACATGGAAACCACGCGAGGGGGCTCCAGATGGTTCCCGTTGTTCTGGTAACTTTTCATCGTCTCGATCGTCATCGTCAATTGTCTTCTGGAATCTTATCCTTCCTATCTGAGTCCGGGCAAGGAGTATCTTTTAAAGGCTCCTTGAGAGTTGTTGAGCTTCCTATCTCTCACTCGCTGTCCTTGATTCCATTTCGCTCTTTTTGATGTGGATGTCTTGCGTTCGTCCTACACACGTTCTCTGATTTACCGACTTTCGTTCTCTTCCGAGCCACTCCATTCATTCATTGGCTTTCACATTCAGCATCGGTCTGGAATCAGTCTTCTCGACATTATTATCATCACCGGTACTTACTGTCACTGCTGAGAATAAGAGGGATTTTCCCTGCGCTAAATTGTGAGCCTTGAATGTTCTCTTGAGTTCAGCCTTAGTCTTGACATTCTCCTTCCCGAAGATTAGCCAAATTTCTCGCATTACTTTCGGGTTGTTGATCTGCGTTGTTCCCATCGTATCACCGTCTTCATTGACGCAGTGGTGCATTCTTGGTATGTCCGTTCTTACGTGTTTAGTTTTGTTAACTTACCTATTCAGCCAGGGTTTTCCCATTCCTCCGAGACTTTTGCAAGCTACAAACTCTAAAAGTTTCGCGGCAGTATCCTGGCATTAGTGTCGCCGTATAATTTCCAGCTTTCGTGGCTGAGTCGTCTCCGCCTAGACATAGGTAAGGCGATCAAACGACGCGGATTATTATGACATCTAACGCTCAAAAAATAGATATTTCTGCCAATTCTCACATCCTCAAATTGGTCATCACTGGCATTCCTACCCCCACGAAATTTACCACGCTCACGAACAGTCGCGCGCTTTTGTTGCCACTCTCATCCTCTCAAACACTTTAACTCTCAGAAATTATGGCTTATCATATTCCAATGCACCTTGATGGGCTTGGACTTTCTTCTACACGTCAAATGAGAAGAACAAATGCTCCTGGAGGAAGTCCTCCATTTGGAACTACGGATCTTAATAATCCTGGCGCTCCTTGGAGAGGAAATCTTTTCGTGCGGGGCATGCGGGCCTCCGACAAGGGTAGCCATATCACTTTACATGCTCATGCTGTGGAAACCGATGGAGATTGGTAAGTGGCGTTCTCCGTCCTACCTTTGATCCTTTCCTGTCCTCCCTCGTCATTTGTTGTTTTTTCAATGTCATTTTGCTAAATCGCTGACAACAGTACCCCGGTACATAGTAAGACGCATCTATGGCCTCCCAGTTTGTTCTTTTCGGTTCGAACGCCACCAAGCAGGGCTACGCCACCTTCGGCACCTATATCAATGGCTAGAGCTCAGGCAGAGGCTTCCCGCGCACGTTCAGAATCATCGTCAGAAGTTCCTCTTATTAAATTAAGTGACATGATGTCTTGGATGGCAGCGTCACCCACAGACGCCGTGCCTATGGTCACCTTTTTCCCTGACAGGCTCAATGATCCCAGCGAACACGCAGCAAATCTCGAAAACTTCCGCCACCTGAGCCGGATCCTCTGGGAANGGCAGATGGTGTGTATTTCTCATCGATGTTGTATTCTATCGTTACAGGAACTCAGCCATTGTCTCAGATAGCTTTTATACCATGGTCAACGCCATCTGCCTCTGATACTACGAGGCCTGTTCTTCGACCACCCCAAGACGGTGGGATTCTCCTTTACCCAAATGGTCACGCTTCCGGAAGCACCCTTACAGGAGCAGTATATCTATATGGCAATCTACCACCTTTCGCCTGTAGTGCTCTCGGGATTCCCGCTGGAACCAATAGTCTTTCTCTTTCGATTGCGGATCCCCACTGCAATCCGATGTATCAACAACCTATCCCCGCGTCTGCTCACGGGCATTCCCCTACTATCAACCGTACATTACATTCTCATTCACCAGCTCTTGGTGGGCCTTACTCCTCGTCTTCTACAGCCGCCTACCACCAGCAACGCTCCCAATCTCATTCCGTGAGCCCATTGGGCTCCGGTGAGTTTGGTGGAAGTCCTACTAGTCCTATCACTCCCATTTCCGGTCATAGACAGTACTTCCATTCGTCCAGACGAGAAGAATATCGTCAAGCTGTCCCTATGGAGCCTATTCCCTCCATCAGCGGTCGATCCTCTTATTCCTCTTCCGTGGCATCTCCTTCCCAGTATCAACAGCAGGGGATGGCCTCGAGCTCTTCAGCTTCATACCCTGGTTGGACTTCACCTGGCGAGGGCAGCTCGTACCCTTCGTCTTCATATGGTCCTTCTTCCCAATACGGAAGCGGATCTGGACAGTCTCATGGGCATTACGGACAGTGATCGCTTAGACAGGCAGCTTCCATAACACGACATTTACGCCACATCAGTATATTTAACCATACCCAACCCGGATGAGCTAAAACCTTCCCAATCTTCACTGTAAAATAACCCCGGCTTTTCCCCTCCTCCTTCATTAATCCGTCGACCTCCACGGACCCCACCAAAATGTATCGTCATAGCACTCACTGTCGCATTACTATGATACCAAGCGCCCCTCTCTCACATCTGTTCACTAGATTCCGATTGCCGTTCTATGCTTTTGACTTATATCCCCTCCACCGATGCTTTCCGCGTTCCACTAGTTCTGACTACATCCAGTTTTACTCATCCCTGTAGCCTTTCCAACATTTTCATTTCTTCTCCCAGTTTCGAATCTCAACTGTATTACCACCACCCCCACTATAGCTTACCATGCTCAAAAACGGCTCTCCTCAAATGTGTTTTCATATAATAATTTATTATTTCCCGGATATCCTCGGTTGTTTGAATCTGAGAATCTAAGAATCAATGCGTGATTGTATGTAGTTAAGTATAATGTAGTGATTGGGTTTCCCTCTCACTTGAAGCTCTTTCAATACCCGCAAAGCATTATGCGCCATTGCACTTCTAAACTCTAAGTGTGATTTATTTCATCAACGAATTACTATACAGTGTATGCTTCCATGTTTTGATATCNATTCCCAATCTACTCCTTGCGATGTTGCTGGTAGTAGTGTATAAGACCGGTCGTCTATTCATACTTGTCAGGGCAACGACCAAGAACTTTTTGCCACAAAACTCACAGAGCTATCATGGCCAGCAACATCGCTTGGTTTCTCCAATTGGGCTAGGATATTCTTAGCGAGAACCTTTCCAAGCTCGACACCCATTTGATCTGGAGAATGGAGGTTTAGATTGACTAAAGACAGTTTAGAGCTCCACTGACCGAACGAGTTAATCCCCCAAATTACACCCTGAACGAAAATCTTATGTTCATATAATGCGATAAGTGCACCTGTGCACATCATTGTTCAACACTTCTTAGCCCAGTGTTCATTCAAGAATACTCACCCARCGTGGCTGGCGTGAGCAAGGGGAACATGATACTGTTGCTCGGCTTGTTTCCTTCGAACACCTTACTCTTCACCAACGGCTCCGATGCGTTTGGTCCCAATTCTTCTCGGACTTTCTCTTCCGTTTTTCCGAACGCCAAAGCCTCGGGCTGAGCAAAGAAGTTGCTGAGAAGGATTCGGTGGTGCTTGCTGTTCGCAATTGGGTTGTGTGTGGTCGCAGGAGCAATGAAGTCGGCAGGGATAAGCTTTGTTCCCTGGTGAACTAACTGGTAGAAGGAATGTTGACCATTCGTCCCAGCAGCACCCCAGAGGATTGGCCCTGTCTCGTAGTTGACGCGTTCACCACCCTTGGTGACTGTCTTTCCATTCGATTCCATGTCACCCTGAGAGGTGGTCAGATCAAGCAAGATAATTTGTGCTGCTGATTCGTACCTGCTGGAAGTAGTCGGCGAACTTGTGTAGATATTGGTCATATGGGAGGAGGGCATGAGTTTGAGCCCCGTAGAAGTCGTTATACCAGATTCCGATGAGAGCAAGTAGTACGGGCAGATTTTGTTCGAGGGGAGTAGTCTTGAAGTGCTTGTCCATTCCGTGAGCTCCCTTCAATAACTGTTCAAAGTTCTCGTAACCGATCACCAGCGCGATGGACAAGCCAATAGCACTCCACAGGGAGTACCGTCCACCTACCCAGTCCCAGAATTGGAACATATTCTCCTCTGCAATACCGAAGGCTGTGACTGCCTTTGTATTGGTGCTAAGAGCAACAAAGTGCTTCGCGACGTGCTTTTTATCCCCGGCAGAGGACAAGAACCAGTCTTTCGCAGACTCTGCGTTCGTGATGGTTTCCTGGGTAGTGAAAGTCTTACTGGCGATGATGAACAGGGTTGTCTCTGAATCGCAAAGTCGCAGAGTTTCGGCGATGTGGGTACCGTCGATATTGGAGACAAAATGGGCATTCAGGTCGCGCTTCGAGTACGATTTCAATGCCTCTGTGATCATGACAGGTCCAAGATCAGAGCCGCCGATACCAATGTTAACAATAGTATTGATGGATTTTCCGGTGTAGCCCTTCCATTCACCAGAACGAACGGCATCGGTAAAGACCTGGATGTGTTTGAGGACCTTGGATACCTCGTCGACACCGACTTCCTGGATTTTGAAGTCATCAAAGTTACGGAGCGCGACGTGAAGAACAGCACGATCCTCAGAGGTGTTGATATGCTCGCCAGCGAACATCTTGTCACGGTAAGTCTCGACCTCAGCCTCACGGGCAAGGGAGAAAAGTGTGGAGAGGACAGGCTTGTTAATCAAGTTCTTGGAATAATCCAGGAGAAAGGTAGTGCTGGGATCATCTGGGGAAACATATTCCTGCGAGAAATTGGAGAAACGGCTAGGATCCTGAGCGAATAGATCCTTCAATATGAGTTTGGATCGTTCAGAGCCATAAAGCTCTTCAAGCTTCTTCCAAGATGTATATTCTATAACGCGTTAGGCCTTGAGTTGAGGGTTTCCCTGAGATACTATACGTACCGGATGCAAGTTTACCACTCATGGTCGTCAGTGATGGGAATGGGAAGCAGCTCCTAGAGATGGCGCGGCGTATTTATGCAGAGATCGCGGAAAGATAGCGGCCCGGTCCGGGGGTCGTGGACATGGACTTCGCTCTGTAAGTCAGTGGCGTCACGCCTTGTGTATAAGCTGAACGGTTAGTGACTTTGTAAGGTTGCTATCTCTCACGGAGATTGCTTAGGCACCACAGGTCTCTCGTAAAGATCATCTTATCCACGGAAGATACCGCCAGCTGCAGATTCCAGAACGCCACAACAATGGTGCATTGCCATCGACTGATGTAAAGTATAAAGCGACCCATGCATTTGTTACAACCTGTATATACTCATAAGCTAATTACCTGACAGTGACCGCCGTTGTCTTTTTTCTGTAGGGAATTTATATTAACAATACTTAGTTGATACAAGCAAATACGTTACAAGAAGGATAAAGGAACTCCAACACAATAGCTCAATAAATCCACAACGCCGACGCAGCACGATCGTCATCATATTGGTCGTCTTCAAGGTCATCCAAAGCACTTAAGACCTCTGATGAACTTGGACGATCCTTTCCTGACCATGTCCAGCATTGTTCTAGCAATTGCCAGACGCTGTCTGACAGCCACAGATTCCACCTCGGACGTCGCGGTCTAAGGCGTCCCCCGACGACGCCATGGATAACGTCTAAATCATTGACTATTTGGTAGAATGGCTGAACTCCGGTACAGATCTATAAGTAAATCAAGCTCAGAGTTGGGAATATGTTGGTGCTAACGCGGAAAACACACTTCAAGAATGGTGCAACCGAATGCATAGATGTCTCTCCACGGCTGGTCTGCATCGGCTGAGGAACCAAGTACTTCTGGAGCTGTCCATCGTATTGAACATGTTGTACTGGCGTCAAAGGCAGATATTCCGAAGTCAGCAAGACAGCACTGCAGATCCGGGGTCACAAGAATGTTGGCCTGGATGGACAAAGCAAGAAGCATTAGTTCGAAAGACAGTACTTAAGAGCAGAAGATCTCACCCCTCTCAGATTGCCATGTATAATCGGAGGATTCAAAGTATGGAGGTATTCTAGTCCAGAAGCAATACCCACAGCCTGTGTTAAAGGATGTCAAGACTTGTCTCGTTTCTCAGCAACGAGACGGCGTACCGATTGTACGCGATCATGGTAAGGGTTCCGCTTGAGATAGTCGAGGAGTGTTCCGTTCTCCATCCAGGGTGAGATGACGGAGAGTGTTGCTTGCGTGTCGTCAACAGAAATACTGAACACCTGGAGAATGTTGCGATGCTTTAGCTGCTCCCATTCGAGGATATCTTCTGATATTCGCTGGAAGGTGGTTCTCTGAGCAATCCGCCAGCCCAGTTATGTATGGGAAAATATCTATTCACCCGTAGACTGTCAGCGCAAGTGGTTCCATTGAGTCCAGTAACCCGAACGGTCTTGACCCGGACCCTTTGACCGCCCTGGACACGCTTTCGTTGAATGCTCTGAGGATATGCTCTCTGATCAATTGAAGAGTTGTTGGGAAGAACTTGAAGAGGGCTGAGGTCCCCGTGCGCATGAATAATGCCGACGGATGTGGAGTCGAATGGATGAGGAGCTGTTGATATCGAAGCAGGACATAAACAAGTAGAGGACGAGGAAGAGTATAACATCAGGAGATGTTTAGGGGATGTATTGGAAGGCAATGAGGATATAGGGGAACGCCGCCAGACAGTACAATTAATAGGATGTAATATATATATATATCCCAACGTTGACGAGATCTAGACCAAGCACACAACAATATGTGCGCTGTCGCGGAGAATCATAGCTAAAAGCATAACCCGATTCAACGCCATCCGATTCCTCGCCAGTCATTGACAGTGCTGGTCAGCCACGGGCCCCCGCAGGGTTCTCCTGTAATCGTAAGCTGGTATGCTTGTATTTGTGGAGTTATATAACACGGTCTATGCCCCGGAATTAAACTATGGTTCTGGTTGGCAGAGATACACGAACCTGAGAGCACGTAGAATAGTCAATGGAGCGGATAGGTCACCATGCAATGAATGACTTTACATCTAAAACCCGTTCCACCGGAAGCTCGTGTTGCCCCGTTAGTGGGACTCTTTGGAAGTGTAACGAAGTCTTCTAACGGGTCGACCAGGGGGGGTCCGGTAACGCAATCCGTCAAACCAACTTCAAGTGCCAGAGGTCCCAGTACAAATAAAACACAAACAAAATGAATGTCCATGCCAAACAATGATTTGACCCCAACACAGGCGATAACAAGACGATAACAGGCGATAACGAGACGATCATCTCAGCCATGGTCATACTTTTAGTGTTTTAATGCGTCTAACGAGTTCTTAAGCACAAGACACCTCCCAAAATGTGCGAGGAAGGATTTTTGTTACTGAACATGTGAATATACTATATTTCCACTACTTCCGAACCACTCGAGATGCTCGCTATCTATGTTCCAAGTGATATTTATTGTCTATCCCTAATAGCTCGAAGTCTATGAGGTTTCCTGGAATATTTTGGCTCCAAAAGCAAGTGTGTACAGCTAATATGAAACGGTATGACTAAATTAGAGTAGACATCTACTGTATATCGGATGGGTAGACACTCCAGAGGCGCCAATGATCTTTGTGAGCTCTCGCAAGTGGCCGTTGGGCGAGGCGGCACAGGCGGTCCGTTGACTTGGGGTAGGACCCCGAACACTACCCCACTGGGGGAGCTGGTTTGACGGATTGCGTTACCGGACCCCCMTGGCAGCACGCTTAAATGATAACCTCCTCCGTGCGGAGAGTAGGGCTTCGAGCAGGCGCCGCCACATGAGCTTGGTATGGGCGCCGGCACTCTGCGCTCATGTAACTTGAGAGCAGTTGTAGCCATCCAAGACATCATTAGACGCTTGGGTGTTGGGGCTTTACGACCAGACTTGCTACGTTGTCGGCATCGTTAATAGAAACAGATTCAAATTGTACAACGGTCCGTCCGCATAGAAAAGTAATAACCCATGAATGAATGAAAGATGAACCAAAAACATTCCACCGAAGAATCCGTCGATCAAACACAACAAATCCATCGCGGGAGGGCAATGCTAATATTATGCAACTTCCTCCCTCTGCGCCTTCTCATCAACGAATCTGACGACCTTCTTCCTGTCCTGAACCCATTGACACCCATCCCTCTCTACATCGGCATCCTCTCTCCYTTGACCACCTTCCTTCCCTGTTCCACGAATCCAATGCCATAACGTAGATACACCGCTAACGAGGGTGAAAACAATTGTCGTTGTACACGAAACGACGCCCAAAAGAACGAGAGGGTCATATTCCCGGATGCTCAAGCATCCTAAACGGAAAAGGATAGTGATAAGGGTATATGAGAATAGTATAATCAAAAGCGTTTCTCTGATAAACCATAGGAGGAGGCTGGTATACGTAGGCGTGGAGGAAACGCTTGTTGAGATTGTCGGTACCATCGCACTGTAGTTATTGGACTCGTTCCTGAATGAAGAGAGTGTGGGTATTGATAAACGAATGTGAGTAGTAGATCCTCTTTATAAGGATCCGGCTTTGTATAGGAGCGAAGGAACAAGCCAGCACAACCCCGCTGGGAAAGTTAGGATGCTGTTATAGTTGCCAGCAGAGGGGAAACTGGACCAATAAATAGAACTCAAGTCCCTGAGCGGTGAGCCAAGCCTTTTTCTGTAGTCATGTGGTTTTCTTGACGTCTAGATTAGATTATCACTAGGTGTGTGGTGGCAATTTATACAGGATACGAGGATCCCTTAGCGGATGAGGCAGAAACGTTTTATTGAATCTAAATTGCCAGATGATCATGATGGTGGAGAAGAAGAGCAGAGAGAGCCGGGCGCGAGCTAAGTTCAGTTGTCGCAGTCGTGAGACCGAGGTAATTTTGATCCGAGGTGCCTTCCTGCTCTTTGCCGTTCATGTGCCACGATCCTTCTGAAGTCCCGACTGAAAGAGTCGATGAACTCAAATTATAAGGACTCTTACCCCGAGGTTGTTATAGGAAGTACCGAAATGCGTAGATTATTCCCTCACTGAGCCTGACGAAGGTATTTCTTCAATTGATCAGCTTAATAGTCCTTACACAACTCAAGAGTCTCTAAACTCAACTCTCGAATCTCGAGTTCGAAATGAGGTATGAATTCCGATGAGAAAAGTCTCACACTGGCACTATTTATACTATAAACTATCCACGGCGCGTCTCATTTCCGAATAAGAAAGGATCCTGTAGTAGTGCTAGCTATCTAGTGACCTAGTAGGAGTCACGTTGGAAGTCCGCGACGATTGTCATACTGTCCAAGTCAGGTAATACCACGTCTTCACCATGAACCAGAACACCGAAGTGTACGTTCTCTATACGATGCCCGTACTGATCTCATATTTCAGTTCTTAAGACCGAAACCATTCGAATATCCTGAAACAATTCCAGCCGGCCAACTGCCACCACCTTTCCGCTCTCGTCCTCCCGGTGCAACTTCCCGAGCCCCAGTATACGCGCTGGNTTGGGCTTTGACAGATAATGAACTTTTGCGTGCTTTCGAGGACAACGGCGAGCCCGATGGTCCTGTCGATTCATATGACGCCATGACCGATTCGCAACTTTATAGTATATGCAAGTGGCGTCTGAAGGGAGGGGCTCAGAAATTTGGGTGCGTGGCTCTTATTTCTTGGGTTTTTAGCTCAGTTTGACAACTCGGCGAGTAGCGAATCTGCTGCCCCGCGTGCCATATTGTTACCGCACTGGAGAGTCCTGTTGTATATAGCTCGCAACCAGTCTCCGAAGGATATTGAAGTGGCAAAGAGAGACGATTTGATTCAGGCTGTCATGGAAGTCTATGGGCTCCAGGATAAAGGAAAACCTCTCTGGTATCTAATACCTCGAAACTGGGCTTAGCTTTTGCAATGGTTTCCCTACTTGTCCCCCGTGTAGAGGGCATGGTTACGAGGCTGCTGTCATGAGACCGAATCTCAGATAACTTTGATAGTACATACTACACTTTGTCACAGTACATTGACCATTACACAGAACAACACTAATGAAATACTCTGTTTATCAGCACAATTTTGGAGACTCTAGAACAAGTAAAAGATTTCAAGATAATACCTCAAATGTGCTTCATATGACCAGTTATTCATATTGTAATACGAATAACCATCCATACGAACACTTGAGATACACGGATGGACATAGACTTTGAGAGGATTGCTACCTTCTACCAATTATACAATAGGCTCATCATGTCGCCTCCTTTCCACATCTGCTATCCTCTCCAATTGACCTGCTATGAAGGCCAAGTAGCTTTCAGAAACATCTGTCCCAAGACGCATGGGCCGAGTCCATTTGGAAAGGGAAACTTCAGTGATGGGACCATTGGGATGTGGTTGTAGGAATGGGAACTTTGGTTGGTTTCTGCGTTCCATGAGAAGATCCCAGCATTTAGATAGGTCTTCGTCATCATGAGGGTGGTCGAGATGCATGTCGACAAAACTGTGCAGTCGAGCTGTCGCATCCTCTGTTCCCCCAGCAAGACGGCGCGCCTCACGATCATGTGCGCGCTTATCCCGAGCCATATCATTCTGCTTTTTGGTCATTTTCTGTACTCGTTCCTCAGCCTCTCGCAGCAACTCTGGGGCTAAATCCTTCACTTTGCCAGGATTCAACAAAGGTAGTGAAGGCTCAAGAGTTTCATCCCACTCCCAGCAGAAAGCATCGATGTACTCGTCAAGGTCAAATTCATCGATTTTAGCAGCCATCTCGCGAGTCATAAGACGAAAAGCCCACCACTCCCCAGAACCAGCAATCAGCATGACCGAATCCTGATGGGCATACTTCGGAGAAGAGAAAAGGCAATGAGCCTGAGATTGAGCTTGTTCCTGCGCAAGCTGCATGAGACGTTCAATTTCTTCAACGAAATCCAATATGTCTGCATGTCGGGAAGGAGGTCGTTTTAGTTCAACCAGGATGGGAATGTCAACCTGCTCAAGCCTGACAGTGCGCCAAGGAAGGTTCACTGCAGAAAGGCTCGAGAAGAATTCTCCCATGGTCTTGTACTCAGGTTGAGTGGATCTGGGGAAGATGACACGGGAAATCACGATGCTCAAATCAACATAAAGTCCTCGAGCATGTCTATCAGCCACGGTGACACACGAGGCGTCGGGATCGTTAGAGAAGTGAGGTTCACGAGGAGAAATGTAGATAGCGAGCAAGGGCGGAAAACATCGCCATAATCGGAACAGAGATTCCATAAGATAGCAGASCATNNAAAGCGTRACNT